>JAJPUD010000125.1:0-98578 GCA_023553655.1 Myrmecobius fasciatus | reverse complement strand
GTGTGTGTGTGTGTGTGTGTGTGTGTGTGTGTGTGTGTGTGTGTGTGTAAAACTATGTGTTTGTAGAAATTGGTGACATATAGAAACTAAAGCTCTTATTACTGCACTCATTTTATGAAACTATAGGGTTTGGGTCAATTAGCTTGGCAATTAATGAGAAGATAATATCTTCTTTTTAATTAGAAAATCATTAAGTCTACCTTGTTTACACGTGTTTCTTTTCCCAGCTGTCCTGTGGCCTTTTGGAAAAAGATAGCACAGAAACGAGCAAATTTCACTGGCTTGTACTTGTTGACAGGGCTGGTTTCTTGCTAGTAGTTCCATTCCCATGATTGCTGGCCTTTCTCTTTGGGAGTCCCTTGTTGCTGTTAAGAGGAAAAACATCTGCAGTCATTAGTTTCCCTCCCCCTGTCCCCAACTGAGTATTTCAGAGAGATTAAGTCAGACCACGTTAAGGATGTCTCTTACTCAAGGGCTCTATGTCATCTTGGCTCTTATATGCTAACTGTGTTCTGACAAAAAGTCCCCAACAACTGCCCATTTCCTTGTTTAAAGGCCTCTACTTTTTCCACGTAATCTTTGAGGGGGATGAATGAGAGAGTCCACATAAAGAACATATGTGTTTGTAGCATACCAAGGGTTAATAATGTGTGGGCTCCTCTCCAGGCTGTTAATGACCAGCTGCTAGAGTTGTGTCTAAGGTGAAGCCAAGGACGGTTTAACACTTTAGCCAGCAAATAATTAACTGGGAAAAGACCCAAACATGGGGCATTCTTTTTCTTTCAAAACATGGTTTATGTCTTAGTTGCTTTTAAAGTTGAAATCTAAATTTAATTAATGAAAAAAATATCAATTTGGAAAAAAAGTAGAATACTTCCACTTTGTAAAGATTATTCTTCACTTTGGACAGAATGAAAAGTAAAGTTGCTTTATGTTTTATATTTCCAATGTCAGAAAGCATTTGGACATTTACTTTAAAATATGCTTTTGGCTCATTAAGTATTAGTCCAGTACATATAATTTTCAGTATTGATGGAGTTCCTTTAACTCTGAAAATATAGGGACAGATAGGCAGGCAGACAGACACAAATACTTTCTTATGTGTAAGTACTCTTCATCCTGAATTTCTGAATCTTTGGAGGAAAGGGCAGGCTGATTCTAACACTGATCCATCTCCTTTCAAGAATATAGTTTAAAAAAAGAACTTTGAAAGCAACTCTCTACAGAGCAACTTATCTTTGTCATGCATGCCCCTTCGTTTATGGTATAGTACATCACTTCCAAAGAAATCACAATAGTATCTTGTTAGTACATTTTAGTTATGTAAAAGTAATGTGTTAATTTTGAGAATTTATGTTATTTTTTATAGTCAACTGTAGCTGACCTACAACCCAGTTTGCTTCTCTGTCATCTCATCAAAGATATTACATTAATGAACCTAAGATTGGGAAGATGAAACAAGAATTGTGTGTATATACATGTGGATATAATGTATGCATACATATACACATATGTATATGTGCATGTCTGTGTACACGTGCATATACATTTATGTTATGCAATACATGTGCAAATGTGCCTATATATTATCCTAGTATATATTCCATTATGTGCATATTATACCTATATCTGTACATGTTTACATGTATACACACATATGTGTGTATATCAAATATGCACATATAAATTTTCCTAGTACATTATATGTGTGTGTATATATGTGTGTGTATAATTGTGTGTATACATATACACACACTATTGTGTATACAAATATATATGTTCATACATAACATATAAACAGTGTACCTAATACATATATGTGTATATATGCATATAGAAACACATATGTATTATATATCACATGCATATATAGATTATCCTGGTATATAGTATATATCTTATTACATGTATATACATATATGGTCTTAGTAATGAAATCACTGCAGCATGTTTTTTACATAATTTTCCATTGAACTAGAAAGAATAGTCAACAGACTGCTCTATTCCATCTGTTTTTTTTAATCGTCTTTATTTTACTGACAAGGAACCATAGGATTACCACCTACATTATGGGCTCACTTTATCAGGCATTTACAATATGCATTTATATGTGTGAGGTTTCTTCTGCTTCTAAGATGGCAGAGTTCTATGATTTGACACAGGCATATTCAAGATTTTATAACAATTTATCACACTTTATTATCATACTGCTTGTTTTATATAAACTATTAACCAGCAACAGAAGCAGGATACAGGGCAAAGAGTACTTAGCTGTGAATTCTCTCTCTCTTCCTATCTCTGTGTCCTTAGATAAGTACCTTAACCCTTACAAGTTTCAGTTTCTCCATCTGTAAAAAGGAAAAGTTACACTAGATGGTCTCTAAGATGTCTTCCGGCTTTAAATCCAGGGCATGTGACTAATCAATTAAAGATGGTAAGCAAAAGGAGCCAGGGCATGCATTTCTGCCTATGTGAGTGGTTTCAGTGTTTATTCTGCCAAGTGAATAAATTTAAGGGTAAGACATATCTCCACAATATTTTGACCTTTTATCATTGTCATTAAATAACCTATATCATGGAAGGAAGAAAAAGAGTGAGGATTAGAAAACATTCTCTTTTTTTGTAATGATTTTAGACATTTAAAATGCTCATCTTCAAGTGTGGACCAATTCACCTAAGGAACATTCATATCTTGTTAAAAATGCCTTTCCCAAATTATTATTTGAGCTTATAGGTATGTTTTCAAAACACTTAATTATTCTTAAGTAGTTAATTTACTGAATTTACTATAATAATCTAGTAAAATTCCCTTTGGCAATATTCATATCTGAAAGAAAACAAATGTATTGATTATTTTAACTAGTTGGAATATATTTATTTAGAAGTTTCTTTTTTAGGAAGAATATAGGTGAGGTTTTTTCTTTTGTTTTGTTTTGTTTTATCAGTGCTTATTCATGCCCAGTCCCCTTGAGTTTCCTTGACTATGAGATAAAATAGAATGAAAGACTCTTTGTTTTCAAGCCCTTAAATTAACAACATCCTACTGTCTGTAATGACAAAAATGCTTTAATTTTTTCTGTGATCTTCTCATCTATCTTCTGATTTTCTGCTTACATTATGAATTAATTGGTCCCTAGCAGAGGAGTAATCACCTTATAACTGCTAAGAATACAAAACAAAAACAAGACATATGTATGTCACACATAATTTTGGATAGTGTAGCATAGATCCCCGTCTTTTGTTTTTGTTTTTCTTTTTTCCTTTTTACCAATAAGGTAGCACATTTGTTTTTTATTTTTTCTTTGAGTTCTTTGTGAGGTGAGGCACTAAAGAGAAGGAAGAATACTTTAAGTGTTTATGAGGTGTTCTTGAAAGCCAGTTATTACATTCCTTGAAGCGTGGGAACACTTAGGATTCCACTGCCATACAATTGCTTCTTTTCCCTCCCTTCAGGTCACCAGCTGCTTGTTCTACACTCCCTCCACCTAGTTACTATTTATAGGGTCACTTTCCACCACTTAAACTTTGGTTTGTTTCTGAGGTTTACCTCTTCCTGCCATTATTTACATGACCCAGTCTATCATGAAAGTAACAAGCCACCAACTTCCCTTAATTGAGGGATGGGGCTAGTGTATGAGGAGGGATAAGACGCAAGTAAATGTGATTGATTAGTAAACCCACTTCCCAGAAATTTCTAGGCTTAATCTGAGGTTCTCAGATAACTTTTTTTTTTTTTGATAACTGCAATTCAGTATACCTTTTTCTGTGATCCTAGGTGGTCTTCCTTTCTTTCTTTCTTTCTTTCTTTCTTTCTTTCTTTCTTTCTTTCTTTCTTTCTTTCTTTCTTTCTTTCTTTCTTTCTTTCTTTCTTTCTTTCTTTCTTTCTTTCTTCCTTCCTTTCTTCCTTTCTTCCTTTCCTTCCTTCCTTCCTTCCTTCCTTCCTTCCTTCCTTCCTTCCTTCCCTTTAGTCTTAGAGGAAGTCCATAGAGTACACAAGTCTGCCCCACCTTTCCTTTTCTCCTTCTTTCCCTCTCTCCTTTTCTCTCCTCCTCCCTCTCTATCTTCCCCTGTTTTCCACCTCTATTTCTCTCTCTCTCTCTCCCCCCCCCTCTGTCTCTCTCTCTCTCTTTCTCTGAGACATATACACACACACACGCATGTTAATACCTGATGAGAGCTTGCATATTTTTCTCTTTTCTCGCTCTTCTTTGTGTTTAGATTCTATGGCCTAGCTATCAATAGAATCCCAAGTGAAACATTTCCCCTCAGACCTCCGTTTGACAATCTGTATCTTATTTTATTCTCTTTTTTCTAGCAGCAAATTGGAAGCAAATGTACTATTGACATGTACAGTGCCATTAACTTTACTGTGTCTGTTCATTTTAGATAGATAAATCTGTAAATATATATATATATATATATATATATATATAATTTTCTTGATATGCAGTTCTTTTTCCAAAAAGAGACATTAGTCAGAATGCCCTTGACTCTTCATACAATCATTTTAGAGATTTCAAATAGCATAAACTTAATGGGCCCATTACCTTTGGATAAGTCTGTACTACTAAAATTTGACCTTAAGAAGTTGACAGTAAATTGGCCCAAAATTGTAACCATGCTGAGTAGGAAATTTCCAGATTTTAGGCTTGAGTGATAATTCATTTTTTATTATTCATAATTCACTTTCCAAATTTTGTATTATTTGTCTCTATCTTAAATATTCTAACCAGGAAGTTATCCATGTTTGAGTTGAAATATTTTCTTTCTTAACATTAGCGACAATGGTAAATTACTAATTAGTTTAGAAATAAGGATGAAGTTTCAACATTTTCTGATAAAATCTATTTCTACTTTAGTTTTATTCTTACAGAAAAAGTTTTCAAATGCAATTTGCAGTTTGAGTAGAAAATTTTATAGCTATTTTTACAAAAATTGTCATATAGTGTTGTGACAGTAATTTTATATTACCATTGTTAAATCTGACATTGAAACACACTAAGTACTTATGACTTCAGTTGGGGGAAAAGCACAACAACATATACATATAAAAACATTTTTCCCTCAGATGGAAGATGAACAAATATATTTAACCATATCCATTTTTCATGTCTTTATGTATCTCTGTGAAATAAAAGGTTAGGATGGAAGGCCAGAAGTCGGGGCAAAAGAACACTCTAACTTCTGAAGCTAAAAATGTTTCTAGTAAGCATATAAGTTCTGATTGCTTCTAATTTCTATAGTTTTATTATGACTTTACAAGTCAATTTGGATTAAATATGTTGATCAAAATGAGATTAAATTTCTGGGTTAGATACAATCAATAAAATAAATGAGGTGAATTTTTAGGCACATAAATCTTTTGCTGGAGTATGTCTTTGTTAGACTTCACTTGGGTGTTACTAATCCATCCCACAATATAAGGATTATTATTCCTCATAATAGGTATCTAACTGGAAAAAATTAATCTTGGCAAAGCTTAGAATGCATTTTTGTCTATTTAGTTGACAGAATTTCTCCTGTGTGGCATTGTTAGTAATATGGATTCATTATATATAATAAAGTCATTCTATATAGTTAAATAAAGGAATCTACCTACAAATCCAACTCTCTTGGCTATCAAAAATAAACATTAGCCTTTAGTATCTTATCTTTGCTTATTGAGATGATCTGGATTAATTTTGGAAGTCAGCAGTAGTATAGTATCAAAAATTTTACCCAAATATCCCCTTCCTAAGTCAATTTTATTAGAATATGAGAAAATTAGCTAGTGTAATGGTTAGGATTTGGACTTGAAGTCAAATCCCACCTGCAAAATTACCAGCTGCCCTTTTTACAAATCACTTTGCTAGAAAAATATTTTTAAACAATAACATAAATAGAAGATGATGTTCAGAGAAGTCATTCATTGAGTTGCTAGAAACCTTAATGAACAATCTAGTTCTGTTTTTTACATCTAGACAGGATAAAAATATGTCCTGGATAACAGTTGTTTTCCCCAATTTATATCTATATATCGATATAAACATATAGATAAAAGATAACATGCATCTTTCATTAGTAAGCCTGCCTCGTTTATGACTTTTTGAGGTATCTGAAAAGATGTTTAGTTTGTCATCTTTCACATTTCTCCCCTGCTTAAGCCATCTGGCTATAGGTTAGCCAGAGAAGTAATGAAAAGTCATCATGGCTACCTTTTCTATAAAGTAAATCATTGTAGTATTATTTCTTCTTCCCTTTCTTAATAGAATATATTTCTTTTGAATTTCAATTTTTTTTTTGACATTTTCTTCAGTTGGGTTCATTTGTGATCACTATCATCAGGGTCTGTCTTTTTGACAATGAACTGCAAAACAGAGTTTCTTTAATACCCCTAGGCAGTGTGATTTTTATCATTTTCATGATTATTGCTTATGTAATACATTGTGTTCCTGTTCATTATCAGGAACGTTTCTGCTTATACAGTATGGGAAAGTTATTTAAAAGGTCCTGTGTTCTAGGGATAGACAATCTACAACAGATACTCTGAAAGCCTAGATTAGATTCTAAATTCATCTACTCATTGGCTCTAAAATAATTTACTTTTCATTAGAATTGTTTTCTCTTGAGAAAAATAAGAGATTTGGGCTAGATGATTCTTTGTTATTGTTTGTTTATAATTTTCAGATTCCAATCTTTTTTAATATTTTATTTTTTTCCAGTTACATGTGAAACAATTTTTAATTTGTTAAAACTTTTGAGTTCCAGATTCTCTTACTTCCTCCCTCCCCCCTCCCTCCCCCTTTAAAAAGGCACATATGAATTTATGCAAAATATTTCTATAAAAGTCATTTTGTGAAAGAATACATATATCCTCCCAAAACACCCTCAAAAAAAATAAAGTAGAAGAAAAAAATATGCTTCAGTATGTATTCAGATGCAATCCATTCTTTCTCTGGTATAGATAGCATTTTCATCCTAAGTCCTTCAGAGTAGTTTTGGATCATTGTATTACTGAGAATAGTAAAGTCTTTCAGAACTCATCATCCCATAGTGTGGCTATTACTTTGTACACAGTACATTTCCCTTTTCATGATCTCATGGAGTACTTTCCAGGTTTTTCTGAAACATTCTGCTCATCATTTATTTTTTTTGGGGGGGGGTTGTTTCTTTATTAAAGCTTTTTATTTGCAAAACATGTATGGGTAATTCTTCAACATTGACCCAAAGCTTTCCAGTACAAATTTTTTCCCCTTAGTCCCCACCCCTCCCCTAGATGGCAGGAAATCCATTACATGTTAATTATGTTAAAATACTTGACAAATGGAATATATGTATACATATTTCCCCATATCTTGTTGTGCAAGAAAAATCATATCTACAAGAAAAAAAAATCTGAGAAAGGAAACACAATGCAAGCAAACATCAATAGAGAGCATGAAAATGTTATGTTGTGGTCCACATTTCATATCTCTTTCTCTGGGTATATATGGCTTTCTTCGCTGAACAATTCAAACTGGTTTGAAACATTTCATTGTTGAAGAGAGCCGTGCCCATCAGAATTGATCATCATATAGTCTTGTTGTTGCTGTGTATAATGATCTCCTGGTTCTGCTCATTTGGCTCAGCATCAGTTCATGCAAGTCTCTCCAGGCCTCTCTGAACTGCTCATCATTTCTTAAAGAACAATAGTATTCCATCATAATCACATACCACAATTTATTCAGCCATTCCCCAATTGATGGCCATCCCCTCAACTTCCATTTCTTTGCCTTGAGAACAAAGTTGCTATAAAAGTTTTTGTACATGTAGCTTCTTTTCCTTTTTTAAAAAATCTCTTTTGGGATACAGAACTAGTAGTGGTATTGTTAAGTAAAAGGGTGTGCATGATTTTATAGCCCTTTGGGTGTAGATCATATCTTTTGATCATTTATCAAATGGGGAATGGCTCTTATATTTTTTTTCATACATTTGATTCAGTTCCCTGTACATTTGAAAAATGAGACCTTCATCAGAGAAACTTGCTTCAAAATTTCTTTCACAATTGCTATTGATAACTAGCATTCCCCACCCATTTTTCTATTCTCTCTCCTTTTACCTGTCCTTCCTCAAAAGTGTTTTGCTTCTGATCACCCCATTTCCTTTTTTTTTATTAAAAGCTTTTTATTTACAAAACATATGAGTGATTTTTCTACATTGACCTTTGCAAAACTTTTTTTTTGTTCCAAGCTTTTCCCCTCCTTCCCCCCATTCCCCACCCCTAGATGACACCCCTAATCTAATACATGCTAAATATGTTAAATTATATGACAAATCCAATATATGTATACATATCTACACAGTTATCTTACTGCACAAGAAACATCAGATTTAGAGAGAAAAAAAAACAACCTAAGAAAGAAAACAAAATGCATGGAAATATTCACAGAAAGTGTTAAAATGCTGTGTTGTGGTTCACACTCAGTTCCCTCAGGCCTCTCTCTCGATGCATATGACTATCTTCATCGCTGAACAATAGGAACTGGTTTGAATCACATCATTGTTGAAGAGAACCATGTCCATCAGAATTGATCATCGTATAGTCTTGTTGCTGAGAATAATGTTCTCTTGGTTCTGCTAATTTCGCTCAGCATCAGTTCATGCAAGTCTCTCCAGGCCTCTCTGAAATCACCATGCTGGTTATTTCTTAAGGAACAATAATATTCCATGATATTCATATACCATAGTTTATTCAGCCATTCTCCAATTGATGAATATCCATTCAGTTTCCAGGTCCTTGGCACTGTAAAAAGGGCTGCCACAAACATTTTTGCACATCTGGGTTCCTTTCCCTCTTTTAAGATCTCTTTGGGATATAGGCCCACTAGAAACACTGCTGGGTCAAAGGGTATGCACAGTTTGATAACTTTTTGAGCATAGTTCCAGATTGCTCTGCAGAATGGTTGGATCCGTTCACAGTTCCACCAACAATGTATCAGTGTCCCAGTTTTCCCACACCCCCTCCAACATTTTCCTGTCACCTTAGCCAATCTGACAGGTGTGTAGTGGTATCTCAGAGTTGTCTTAATTTGCATTTCTCTGATCAATAGGGATTTGGAGCACCTTCTCATGTGACTAGAAATAGTTTCAATTTCTTCATCTGAAAATTGCCTGTTCATATCTTTTGACCATTTATCAATTGGAGAATGGCTTGAATTCTTATATATTTGAGTCAATTCTCTATATATTTTAGAAATGAGGCCTTAATCAGAACCTTTGAATGTAAAAATATTTTCCCAGTTTACTGCTACCCTTCTAATCTTGCCTGAATTCATTTTGTTTGTACAAAAACTTTTTAACTTGATATAGTCAAACTTATCTATTTTGTGATTAATGATGATCTCTAGTTCTTCTTTGGTCACAAATTCCTTCCCCCTTCACAGTTCTGAGAGGTACACCATCCTACATTGTTCCAATTTGTTTATAATATCATTCTTTATGTCTAGACCATGAATCCATTTCGACCTTATCTTGGTATATGGTGTTAGGTGTGGGTCAATGCCTAGTTTCTTCCATACTAGTTTCCAATTTTCCCAGCAGTTTTTATCAAATAGTGAATTTTTATCCCCAAAACTGGGGTCTTTGTGATCACCCCATTTCCAATATGTTCTCTCCTATCATCCTCCCTTCTTCTTGTGTCCCCTTCCCCTCCTACTTTGCTTCAGGGTAAGATAGATTTATAAAAGCATATTTTGTGTATATGTTATTTTGTCTTTGCGCCAATTCTGATGAGAGGAAGTTTCACTCACTCTTTCTCCCCTGCCTTTTCCCCCCTCCACTATAAAAGCTTTTCCTTCCTCTTTGGTGGCAGATACTTTAGCCATTCCACCTTTCGTTTTCCCTTTCTCCCAGTACATTCCTTTCTTATTCATTAATTTTATTTTCTAGATATTATTCCTTCATATTGAATTTGTAGCTGTGCCCTCTTTCTATATTTAATCCTATCATAATAAGGAGAATTTTCTAATGAGTTACAAGTATCATCCTCCTATGTAGAAATGCAAACAAATTAACCTATTTTAAGTCCCTTATGATTTCCCCTTTGTGATTACCTCCCCCTTATACTTGTCTTGAGTTCCTTTACACTGCCATCTTGGCTCTAGTGGGGGCTAGATGATTCTCAGGCTCTCTTTCAGCTTCAGCATTCTGTGATTCTTAGGTAACTGACCAGATGATGAATTTATTATCTACTTAAGCCACCACAATGCACACATAACCTAGACATAGTTTTTTGATTAGGCACTTCACTAATTTTACTTCATGCATTTTGGTTCAGATGACATAGTTCATGCATCTCTCTCCCTCTGTCTCTGTCTTTCCTCCTTCCCTTTCTCTATTCCTGCCTCTCTTCTGTGATAGAAACACCCTCACATTTTTTCCTAGTATCTAACTTACCTCTACCACTATATGAGGAATATAAAGGCTGTCATTATCTTAACTAGATCTCCTTATAGTGGTATTATTTAAAGGGGGAAAAATCAGTCCATTTGCTACTACTAATTCTTCCTTGTAGATATTCTTTGTTGGGAGTTTTAAATGTCAAGCTCGAATTTTATATTTCTTCCTGGAAGTAATAAGGAGCCATTGCAGTTTACATGTCTATACGTGGAGAAAATAATTCTACCAGATAAGAGGAGGATGGCTTGATTTGGGGAGAGACTTGAGGGGAGAAGTCTCTGATCCCAATATCATGAGTAATTTGGAATTTGGATTTGTAGGTAGAGTATGAGTAAGGGAATCAAGAATGACATTGGGTTTTCAGGTCTGTGTTACTACATGTATAGTGGTAACATTGACAGTAATGGGAAAGCTGGGTAGGGGACAGGGGTGGTCTGGGAGAAAAATAATGAGTTCTATTCTGGACAATGTGAGTTTGACATGCCCACTACTTCTGCTTTCCTTCTGAGACCATCTTCCATTTTTTGTTGCAGATATCTTATATTTATTAATTTTTTTGCATATTCTCACCTCTATCTGAATGTGAGCTCCTTCAGAGCAGGTATTATTTTTTGCCTTTCTTTCTATATACAGCATTAGACAAAGTGCCTGCATGTAGTGAGAATATAATGAAAGCTTGTTGACAGATGGACTGTGGCATATCTGAAATGAGATGTCCAAAAGGTAGGAAATAGAGTTTGGAAAATTGCTAGCAATACTCCAGATTACAGAATTGGTATACAGAGTTAGCAAGTATACACAATTGGCATATAGGGTTAGAGAATCAAGTAAACTAAAGCTGAAAGGTGAGAGGGAGATATTGTGTTTTACTATCAACATCTATATAAGAAATTTATATTTTATCTGAGACGCACTGGGGAGTCAGATTTTTTCCATAAAGTGATTGCCTTGGTGAGGTTTGTGTCGTAGTGATATTATTTTGACAACTGTGGGCAGGAGAGACTGTATGAGTGGAGAGAAAACAGGTGTAAGCGATATTATGGAGGTTGAATGGATAGATCTGAGTAACTGAATCAGAGCTAAGGGGATTTTCTTAGGTGCCCAGTAGAGAGGATGGAGCTAATTGCAGCCTGAGTAAAGTAGAGAAAGGATTATGAAGGGGAGGCACTGAAAATAAAAGTCAGATAGGAAAGAGATGGAGAGCTAAGAGGGACAGAAGAAAGATGAAGAAAGATGGAGGTCAAGGAGAGACTTAGAGTATTTTTGGTTGGAGAAAGGACCAACATATGGAGTCTTGAAGATTGTTGCTATCAGTGAATAAGTGCTATACTGTTAGGAAGGTAGAATGTTTTCAGTAAAGGTTGTAAAGATGTGTTTCTATGTTAAAGCAAACTGTTTGAAAACCTAATTGAATTTTGAAGTCTCTGATCCCAATATCATGAAGAAAAACAAACAGGAGGCTGTTTTCTTCAAGACTTCAAACTTCACAGTACATGTGTGATGTCAGAGGTTCTAAATTTACCTTCTTTTGTACAGATGCAGATTACTTAGTTCCTTGAAGCTTAAAAAGGAAGTTAGTGATTCTTCATTGTAACAAGGATTATAAACATTGGGCCTGAAATAGTGTACTTAGACTTTTGGAGGATCATTCATTGTTTTGGGGATCAAGAACTAGCCTTCTGTGCCTTGTTAAGAATTATTTAAGTGAAAGCTGCTAATCTAGTTATAATCTATGCTTATCTTATTGTAAGACTTGTTTTATTCGATAAGCATTTAGTAAGTTCCTATAGTGTGCACGGTTCTTTGCTAGTTACTGACCATAGAAGACAAAAGGATCAGTGCACATGTACAGATGGTTATTAATAACAATGCTGCTGCTGATAGCTGTTCACATTTCTGTGTCTTTAAGATTCACAAAGTATTTTCCTTACAACAGTCCTGTGAAGTAGCTAATACAATTATTAAGATGACCATTTCTTCCAATGAGGAATCTGAGATTCAGAGAGATTTGTAAATTGTCCAACACTGCTAGTTAGTTAATCTTAAAGCCAGGATTAAAATCCAAGCCACCTGATATCCAGTAGATATATGAGAAATATCATACAGTTGGCCATGATTGGCTTCAGACCCACACTGATCCCATTTTCTTGGCCAAACTTAAATGTTATATTTGTCTATAAATGAACATATTAAATGCATTTTAGTATTTTAATTATATTCATATAATAGTCATTTGTTGATTCATTAATCAATGCATTTATCAAACAGATGCTTAGTAAATAGAATTATGGGATGTCTGCAGTATATAGGAATAGAATCTGCTTCAGTGTGACTGTCACTCAAATTTTTTTTCATAATTAAGATTCTTAAATTTAAATCTGTCCCACTGAGAATTCTTATTTTAGGCTTCATGATGATAAGAATATGTACCGTAACAGATAATTTATGCTGAATTATTCCATTTCATTGTAGGCTCCATAGGTAATCACACCAAAGAGAAGAATATCATGGAAGAAATTACTGTTTTGAAAAATAAATTTCGGATAGATATCACAACAGAGATGGTATCTTTATTCTACATAATAGCTCTCTTCTTTCCTTACGTGTTTGCTTCACCAACTTTTAGGATTCTCCCACTCTCTGATGCATATCCTTAATGTGGCTTGCATGATGTAAATTTGCATCATGCAAAAGTTTAAAACATTATTACATTAAACACATTACATTAAAGTAAATTTTTAAAATTAATGCAAAGATTGAGTTCATAATAGCAATTTGTAAAAGTATTTTCATAAGTGAAAATGCATCTTTAAAGGAGTAGCTATACTTACTTTAAAAAAATTAATATAATGATGTTTCATGATTAATCAAATTAAAAGTACTTAGAAGAAAATATGACTACACTTTATAGGGGTTGGATTTTCTGACTCATAAAGGAAAGATTTGAAGAATCAAATGTTATAAGTATTTTTTGGCAGCTAGTTTGAGGCTCAAGTTTTTGAGTATTTGTGAAGAGAATGAGTAAAATGGTAGTTGGGATGCAGTTTTTTGAAGGAAGATGTTGTGTAAAGATGTAGTACTAATTAGATTAAACAAAATTTTGGCTGAAAAAGAAGGAAAGTGACTGCTTGCAAAATTTATCAGATGGTGTAGAGTATTCTCAAAGGAAATAGAGTAAGTCCCACACCATGAATCATTGGAAGTACCCAGTAGAAAACATTAGAGAGTTGCTGTTTATGAAGTAATCAGAATTGCATTGGCAAAAAGATACAAAAAGATCACTTGTGAATTGCATAATTCTCTTAATTTTTAATGCTCTAATTTGGAAAACAGGAAGCAAAGAGAGAATATGATAATAAAAAATTTACTTGCATTCTTAGATCCCTTTGTATCAGATCCCAGTTTAACAAATGAAGCTAAATACCACTATTGAGAAAGAATAAATTGGCTCACTTTTGAGAGTTGGATTTACCGAGATTTCTCACACCTCTTTAGAAGTAATTTTATAAATCACAGCAAGTCACCTAAATTTTATTAAGTCTATAAAATTTGCGGCAGTTCTTTCCCTCCAAGCTCTTTTAGTTGCATTCATAGACTCATAGAATCATATAATTTTGCACATGGTAGATGGCAAGAGTTGGTACTAACTCTGGTTCTGTAGAAATAATCTGCAAATGGCAAATACTCGAATTGTATTTCTGCAAAATGAGTAGAAAACTGATAGATTTTTTTCTGAATTAATTATTTAAAAAAACAAAATCTTAAAACTCTCAAATCTTTTCCCCTAGGTTGCTGAATTATCCATGTAAAAGCCTGAGGTATCTATTTCACATACTTAGCCACAGTATGTTTTAAGAACCTCCAGTGGTTTTCCTGTTTTATTGGGGAAACCACCTGCCTTGGGTTTAGTTTCACTTAGCCCCTGAGATAATATGGTTCTGACCATTGTAGTAATAATCTTATTAGGCCACTATTATTATACTCTTTTTTTGAATGCATTTAATATATAAGAGTATCTTTGGATACCATTTAAATTAAGTCTCCTTAAGATCAGACCATTTAATTTCTTGTTCCTTTTATTCCATTGCCTATACCTTTTATGTGGTAAGTTTTAAGAAATGTACATTAAAATGAAATAATAGCTGAAGAGCCGAGAGTGAGTTTATTCATTATAAAGCAGTATTTGACTTGGTAGAATAAAATACAGTCTTAAAAGCTGTTGTCTAGATAGGTGTCTCGCATTTTCCAAGTTCTCTTTACCTTTAATCAGAGAGATAACTTTATTCAACATTCTTTTGATCAGCAATGTCAAAGCAATAAGTGATATAGTCAGGACTAAATCCCAAGTCTTTTTATTCTCTGACAACTACTCTCCATTCCCCTATCTCCCTATTATACTTGAATTAAAAGGAGAATAATAAGGTAGTGTGTTGTCTGGTTCTCCACTTAATGTTCTATACATACATACATGCATACATACATACATACATACATACATACATAGAAATATTTTTTTAGGATCTCTCAACGGTTGAAAGACCTTTTTTTCAGGTAATTTCTTTTCCTGGGCATCCTGTTGAAAAAAAAAAAAAGCATTATATAATTTTTTTCTTCCAACCATATTTCCATATTTATCATTCTGCACAAGGAAAACCAGATCAAAAGGGGGGAAATGAAAAAAAGAAAAAAAAAACAAGGAAGCAAACAACATCAACAGCAAGAAAGACAAAAATACTGTGTTGTGATCCATATTCAGTCCCTTATAGTCCTTTCTCTGGATGCAGATAGTTCTCTCCATTACATATCTATTAGAATTGGTCTGAATCATCCCAATGATAAAAAGAGCCGTCCATCACAGTTGATCATCACATAGTTTTGTTGTTGCTGTGTATGATGCTCTCTTGGTTTTGCTCACTTCACTTAGCATCTGTTCATGTAAGTCTCTCCAGCCCTTCCTGGAATCATCTTGATGATTGTTTCTTATAGAACAATAATATTCCCTTCATTACATTCATATACTATAACTTATTCAGCCATTCTCCAAAAGATGAGCAGACACTCACTTTCCAGGTCCTTGCCAGTACAAGAAGGGCTGCTACAAACATTTTTGCACATGTGGGTTCTTTTCCCTTTTTTATGATCTCTTTGGGATACAGACCCAATAGAGACACTTCTGGATCAAAGGGTTTTTGATAGCCCTTTGGGCATAGTTCTAAATAAAGCATTATCTTTTCACCATCCACCTCAGAACTCATTTGCCACAGATATTTAAATTTTGAGTAAAAGGTAGTGGTGGTGGTGGTGGTGGTGGTGGTGGTGGGAGGAGGATGGAGGGACATAGATTTGAGGGCCAGTGACAAAGTCAAATAAAAAGTTACTGATATTCTGCAAAAGTAATTGCCAACAATGATTCACGCATGTAAGATTCATTATCTCCCAATCCTTTGCTGTACATTATGCATAGTTCTAGTATATATTATATAGTAGCCAGTTGAAGAACACTGCCTTAAGAACTGGAATTCTCTGTATCATTTCTATATAGCTGCTGAAAGAGGGAGAAAGATGTGGTATTGCAGCTTTTGGAATCAGCTGGTGCCTTTCTGTTCCCACAGCTTCACTGTTATACCTCTCTGATTGTGATAGCAAGAAGAATCTTTTGAAATTGGGATTCACTCCAAATAAATGATGAGTTTTACTAGGCATTTAAAAATATGATTTCCATTTAGTTTTTCGGTCTGTTCTTTGGTGCCCAATTTTGATGTAAAATGACTTAGGCTTTTCAAAGGCTATATCAGTGCAATGTAGTGGAAGCTTAACCAGGACCTACCAAGCTTATAAAGCTTGGAATATAGAATTGCCATATATCAGCTCATAGAAACTCAGCAAAGAGGTAGCCCATTATTTTTATCTTTGCAACTCTTGAAAGGGAAGTTGGAGCAGTGGAAGAGCTGTGTTTTGCCTTAACGTAGGGAGACTTACATAATTAAAATTAAAGAACTTTTGAATTATTGAAAATATTTATTCTGGAAGTAAATTACATATTAATTTATGATATCTATATATATGATATATGTGTATATACATGTATATATGTATATGTATGTGAGTGGAATAATTAAGGCATGCACATCCTCATATTACTGAACTGGAATATGATAATTTTTTTTATTTACATAACATATGTGTGGGTAATTCTTCAACAATAACCCTTACATAGCTTTCTGTTACAAATTTTTCCCCCCAACTCCCCACCCCTCCCCTAGATGGCAGGATATCCACTACATGTTAATTATGTTAAAATATTGACAAATCGAATATATGTATACATATTTCCAAACTTATCATTGTTGTGCAAGAAAAATCTTATCTACACAAAAAATATATCAGATAAAGGAAACACAATGTAAGCAAACATCAATCAAGGAGTATGAGAATGTTATGTTGTGGTCCACATTTCACATCCCTCTCTCTGGGTATATATGGCTTTCTTCAGTGAACAATTGGAGGTGGTTTGAAGCATGAAATATGATAATTTGACTCCCTTTCATTTTAATTAAAAAATTGACCTATTATATTCAAATATCATTAAGCTTAGATCTGTTTCCATACTTTTAAGAGTAAAATACTATTTATAGATTCAGAGCTTCTTCTTATTTTTAATAAGTATGATTGAGCCTACTGAGACAAACACAGGGGCTACTCCATTTCACCCCAATTTTTTGCTCCATATTTACTGGTGACCTTAGTTGTCACCCAGTAATTATAAGCCAGATATTTCCCTGAATAATCCTTCCTCAGACAGAAAAGGTGTTATATTGTGAAAAGCATTCTATTTTAGCATCGGACAATCTGGGTTTGAATTCTGGCTTTACCACTTAACTACTTTTTTTGTCTTTAAGTGAATTTCCAAGTCTCTGTGTCATTCTGTAAAATGAGATAGTTGGATTATTTAACTTTTGAAGGCTATTTTCACTAATGAGCCTGTATTCCTATGACTTTTCCATATCCCAACAAAATAATGAGCTCACAAAAGCAAGAAAAAAGACACACAATTATGATTGTGAAAAATCTGTAGGTTTTACAAATACCTGATTTTGTGCAGCATTGAAGTACTTCCTTGAAAAACATAAAATACTAAGAGAAAAGTCTCCGTGCTAGAAATTACAGAGAAAATAGAACAGTTTATAGTTCTATGAAGCAGTCACTTGTATTTCTATAGGGCAAAATTGCATAGTAGAAAGCTTGCCTTTTAACTAGGAAAAACTTGTTTCAAGTCTTGCATATTGAATTGGCTGTGTGGCTCTGAACAAGTCCCATGCTTTTGTCACTGCTCTAAAGAATTCTCTAAGACTCGAAGTTACTGAGAAGATGCTGACTTGCATGAATTTCTTAGAACAATGATATCCCATGTCTAGTTCCTCTCTTTCTCTAAGGATTTATGGTTTATCAGTGGTTTACCTACAACCATATGGAGGAGGAGCTTGCACAGTCTCTTTTTTACAGAGTAGGAAATATACAAAGGTGGAGTGATTTACCTAAGATCACGCTACTAGAAAAGTTGGTAAATAAGATTCAAATTAGGTTTTCTTATTGTAACTCTCATCCCACATTCGTTCCTTGACATCCCATTTGGAAGAGCATCTATGATTCAAGATTTTCTGTCATAGATGATTTATTAAAACAGAGCAAGAAAGAAAGCACGTTTCCCCCCATGGTTTGTCCGCCAAAGTATCAAAAAGCTTTCATTCTATGCTGCAGAGATACTTCTGTGATACTTTCTTTAATACTGTTATTAAAAAAAAATACTATGTTGATTGGTACTTTGGAAATATGTGCTAGTTGAAATTGGGAATAGAATTATTTTTATAGCCTTTAGAGAAAATGTGATGGTGGCATTTCTGTTTAATCAGCACTCTAGAGCCTCCGTTATTATTTTTACTTAGTAAGGTATAGTAATTATGGCTAAATAACATAAAGGCTGTGCTTCAAATTAGTTGTTTCTCTTAAGGATTTAATTTAGTTTCAAGGAGAGAGTTTCTGTATGCTAATTAAACTAAGGCCTTATTAAAGGTACACTTATTGATGTTTAACTAGTCAGGAATAGTAATTTAGTCATAATATGTCAATTACATCCTTCTAAGACTTTTAAAAATAATTATATATTTGATTAAAATAGGTACATTAGATATATAATATAATTATATATTTGAATAAAATAGGTAATGAAAAGAAATGAATGCCCTTAATTGCCTAAGCATTGATTTTATATTACTGTTTAAATATATATATGTAATATATGTTATTTATTATTAATGAGTTGTTAAAGCAGTTCATAACAATACGTAGCAGCTTCCTTAAGAAATTATGTATTCATTTGAAAAATGCTACTGCATCTGTTCCATTTTGATTTTATATTTTAACAGCTTAAAATAAAATGACAAGAATTTTTCATGTCATACAATTCAATCTGATAAGCATTTTTAAGTGTTTGTATGTGAGGGGCCCACTAATAAGTTCCAGGTACATATATAATAGTTATAAAAGATATTGTTCTTTCCTGAAACTTACTCAAATATCTACTTTTTTAATCACTGTGTTATTTATATTTGGTCATCAGTCTACTTATGGGGTCAAATTTTTCATTTTAAGTTTCAATCTATTATTCCTTTGAATTGTTTGATCTAAGAATTAGGATGAGAAGTAAAATTATTTATATCCTTGTCTTGATGTCAATAGAACTTGCATTCTAATAATGGCTTTTTTTTTATTTGTTGTTCTGAACAACAATGGGTAAGAGTAAGTCTAATACAGGGTAGTTAGGAAAGAAATAAAGCTTCCTCAGAGTTTTTGGTGGACTAAATGTATAGTTAATTCTTTATCTAGTTAAGCTAAAATGCTATTCTTCATGAAGAAAAAAGGAGGAGAATGGTGTCCTCTATTGATGAGAATTCATTAAATAATTGTTAAAGCACTCCAAGGTTAATTAGAGTTTAATTTTCATATTTATCGTGGGTTATTAAGGAATGGACAACTAAGTGTTACAGTAGATAGAGTATGGGGTTTGGAGTCAGGAAGACTCACCTTTGTTAGTTCAAATATAGCCTCAGACACTTAGTAGCTGTGCACAAGTCATTTAACCCTGTTCGTCTGAGTTTCCTCATTTGTAAAATGAGCTAGAAAAGGGAATGGCAAACTGTTCCACTATCCTTGCCAAAAAAACCCCCAAAACCCCCCAAAAAAAACACCAAAAGAGGTTACAAAGAGTTTGACAGAATTGAAAATGACTCAAGAACAATACCAGTTAAGAGATAGATATATGATATTCTTGTAGGAACTTGACATTCATATATGCTCATTTTGCACCAGGAGGGGATGTATGGAGAGAAATTTGAGTTTATACTGCCATGTGATAAAAATGTGTTCACCTCAATATTCTGGGAAGATACTCTTGAAAAATCCATGAACTCATCCTGTGCCAAAGGATTATTAGTGAACATGTTTTCTGCCTCAATGGATTGAAGAAGGCAGGTGGAGAAAACAGAGAGTATGATAACTTTTATACTCTTCTGAGGACTTGATTCCCCAGGAATCTAATCAGTTCCTTGAAAGACATATTCTTAGAAAAACCTGTGAAACATGTTTATCACCATCAAGGATCGCCAAATGGCCACTATTCTGAAAAATGAATAGTACCTGTAATAGTACTAGCCTATCTCCCTCTCCATAGAGTCTCTTTTTGGCCATGCAGTGAGCTCAATATGAATGTCACATTGCCCTGGGCTATTCACTTTGGGTACTTTGAATTTAAAATGTAAATCTTCCGTGTGGAGAAGCTATATAATGATGGATTCAACTTTCTTATACATTTCATTTCATCTATAGAAAAGTTGTTAAAAATTAACTTGGGAACTAAGTTAGTAAAAATTTGGATGATTCACCTAAACTAGACCTTTTGCTAAGTGCTAGAGATTCAAAGGAAAAATAATCCCAGCTCTTGAGAAATTTATGTGATACTAGTACTATTTTGATATAAATATACATATATATATACACATTTATACCTGCTATGATTGTAAAAGACATCATATTTTGAAAGTTTTGCTTAGATACGTATATATTAGAAGTGGTTTTTATTACATGAGAGGAGAGAGGGGTGGAGAGACAGATTTATAAGATTTATAATTCTTTTTATTTTCTTTATCCTAAGAACTATTTCTTCCCTACCATATATGTGCAGTAGCATTCTTGAAAGTATTAAAAAAATAGAAAACATCCTTTCTTTTTGAATAACCTATAATCCCATTGATGAAAGAAGGCAGAAGACCTACAAAAAATTAAAATGATAAAAAATTTAGAAAAGGAGGAAGAAGAGATGCTTAGGGGACTGTGGACATCTCAATGTTCTCACCTTCAGTTTCAGTCTGAATTTAGAATCTTTACAAGTGAGGTTTAAATCCCATCTCTGACCCTTAAAAGCTATATGATCATGAATAATTTACTCAAAGTTCTGAGGCTGTTTCCTCATTTGTAAAATTGGGATAATAATGCCTATAATCTTAACATCACAGGATTGTTGTGAAGCCTAAATGAGATAATGGATAAGAAGGCTTTTAAAATCATTAAAGTGTTATTTAAATATATTATTAATTCTTATGTTAATTGCATTAGCATTTAGCATATTACACTCCAAAATTGTTGTTGTTTTTGTTCAGTCACTCAGTTTTATCCCACTCTTCTTGATCCCTTGGATCATGCCAGGCCCTTTTACCTTCTACTATCACTTGAAGTTTTCTAAGTTCATGTTTGTGGTTTCTATGATATTACCTTTCCATCTCATCCTCTGCCATCCCCTTTTCCTTTTGTCTTCAAGCTTTCCCAATATCAGGGTCTTTTCCAATGAGTCCTGTTTTTTTTTTTTTTTTTTCATTATGTGGCCAAAGTATTTTAAACTTCACCTTCAGTATTTGACCTTCCAGTGAATAGCCTGAATTAATTTCTTTAATTAATGTCTTGATTGATTTGATCTCCTTGCTGTCCAAGTGACTCTTAAAAAGTTGTTCCAACACCATAATTCAAAAGTATTGATTCTGTGGTGCTCAGCTTTCCTTGTAGTCCAACTCTCAGCTTTGCATTGCTGAGAATGGACCGATCATAGCTTTGACTATATGGGGTTTTGTTGGCAAAGCCACATCTCTGCTTTTTAGCATATTGTTCAGATTTGCCATCGCTTTCTTTTAAAGGAGCAACCATCTTTTAATTTCATGGCTGTAGCCCAAGAATATAAAATCTAACATTGCTCTCTCTATTTTCCAGGAAGTGATGAAGCCAGATGCCATGATTTTGGGAGGGTTTTGTTTGTTTGTTTTTTAATGTTAAACTTTAAGCCACCTTTTTATACTCTCCTTTTTCACCTTCATTGATTTATGCCATGAGAGTAATATTGTCTACAAATCTGAGATTCTTGATATTTTCCTAGGCAATCTTAATTACAGCTGCTGATCCATACAATGTGGCACAGTACAGAACTACTCTCATTAAGTCATACATTGCAGTAGCTAAGTGGTGCAGTAGATTAGCATCAGGCCTAAAATCAGGAAGACCTGACTTTAAATCAGACCTCAGACACTTACTAGCTGTGTGATCTTGGGCAAATCATTTAATCCTGTTTGCCTCAATTTCCTCATTTGTGAGATGAACTGGAGAATGAGATTGCAAACCCCGCAATCTTTGCCAAGAAAGTCTCCAAAATACAACTAAGTAATAAGAAGAAATCATACATGGACTAGTTTGCAAGGGACAATCAAATTAACCGAGGTCTAATTCATATAGAAATCCCCAAACCGAGTGCACTTTTTGTCATAGATGGCTTATTTTAAAGATCCAAATCCAAAAATATGACAACCATACTAACATTTTATACATGGGAAGAATATAATTTATTTTGTAATCTGAAATCAAAAAGAAGTGTGAAACAACCATTGTCTGCCTATAAAATGGCTTTCTTGTAATGTCTTTCCTCCAAAAATTATTTAAATAGCCATGTAATATATACATTCCTTTAGTAAAGGTGGGGTTGTATTTGATTACTACAATTATGAACTACACATTTTTAACAACTCATAAAATGACTGTAATCCTCCAGGTCCTGTCCTAAAAATGGAAAGTTTGTATAAACCTAATTGATTGTAGGCTTGCTGTTGTTCATTATCTTAATTAGTCTAGGTAATTAAATCATTAATTGATTGGAGCTGATCCCTTGCTAACAGGCAGGGAAGGTTGGTGCTTTTCTGCTCCCTCCCCCCAAGACCTGCCATTTAGGTTCCTACTGCACCTCTTTATTTGAGGTATTTGAGTTGGTGAGAAGCCTGTGTCATCTTAGGCCATTCCAAGGAGAATGGCAGCTGGAGGATTCAGCTAACCTGTGGGTATAACTTTTCCGAGAAACTGCTGTTTATGAGACTTGCTTCAGTGAAATAGGGAAACAATACCAACCTGACTGTGGCTAATTAACATTGGACAGTAAACCATGCAGAATGCAATCCATTATGAGGACAGGCCTGACTTTGGCAATTAACTTTCATTGTTTGTTGTGTTTTGCTTGGGTACCTTTCTGAAGCTGTAGGTTTCCATCAAAGTGTTTTGACAGACATTCCTCTCAGGTGATATTCCTGTAGATCTTTATTCATGTGCAGACAGTGGAGGTGAATATTTTTCCCCTTGCTCAAATTCAGAGGCTCTGAAATAATCTCTTTGCTTCCCTGATATCTACATTATTCTGTTATAACTTCAAAATTACTTCCAAAATCTTTGCTGACTTATAAGGTTTTAGGTGAGTTGGCAAAATTGTGCCAGCCCCAGTTGTTGAAAAAAATTCCCATAAGCTACCTTCAAATCCAGAAAGTCTACATTTAAAATGAACTGATAAACTTTTAATTCCTGTGTGAATAAGGTTAGACTAAACAAAGCACCAAGGTAAGGCAATAAGAAGCCATTTTATCTTGGAAATAAGTTACCAGGCCTACCCTCTCTGGTTTCAGGAAAGGTAATGTTTGCAGTTTTATATTGTTTTTCCAAGTTTCTGTTTCCCAGTCAGCAATATTTACTATGATGTTTAGCATTAGAAGGATCAGTGAGAATGAAATTCATAACTGTTTATTTTTTTAAACTGATCCATTGAACCTAATAGTAACTTTGAAGAACTTATAATACGCTTCTCTTCTTGTGAGTATAGTAGCCCCTTCAAAACACAATATCAGATAAAAATGAAAGGTTGAGGGGCAGCTAGGTAGCGCAGTGGATAGAACACCAGCCCTGAAGTCAGGAGGACCTGAGTTCAAATCTGGTCTCAGACACTTCCTAGCTGTGTGACCCTGGGCAAGTCACTTAACCCCAATTGCCTCAGCAAAAAAGCTAAATAAATAAATAAATAAAATAAAACAAAACAAAAAATGAAAGATTGTCATATAATACAAAGAAATTAGTATGATCATGACCTAGGGTACATTCCAAGTCCTTAATATAAATGCTGGCTTCAACTTAGATGGGGAAACTGATAACAGTGGCTATCATTTATGGAGATTTATTAGTTATTCTCTATTTTTTCATATAATACTAGTACTGCTGGAAGTCATGGAAAATATTACAAAGAAAAAAATACAAAAGGCAGATACTATTCTAGCTGGCAATTCCTAAAGGATTGTATTCCTTCTTCTTACACAAAAGCCCACAGTCTTATTATAATTGTTGTTTAATTATTTTAAATTTTTGTGGAATTGTAGTAGAAATAGCTAGCATTTACATAGTGCTTTAAGATTTGCAGAATAGTTTATATATCTTTCTCATTAAATATTTCTTATTTGATAGAAAAAGGAAATGATGTTTAATCGTGAGGGAAATGTTTATAGATGTATACATATGCTCTCTTGAAAAATGTTTTATGAAGAAATAACAAAGTTAGATTCCTTCCCTTGCATGACTCCTGATTTTTCTTACTTTATTTTTCCAGCATCTAGCACAAACTCTGACAAGTAGAAGCTGCTCCCTGTTTGTTGATTGATTCTAAGGCATCTCTCATATTGCCTGTTACCCTCTGGTTTAGTCTCTGTGTGGAAGTAGCCTTATGTTTGTCCTCATAACTCATGGATGCACAGAGGGAAGGGGCATTAGTAATCATCTAGTCTAACTATTTTATAGTTTATTATTTTATAGATGGAAAAACTGAAGCAAGAGAAGTAAAATGACATATTCAATATCACACCTGAATGAAATGGCAGAGCTGGGATTCTATAGAGAACTTTCCTTACAAGAACTGTTGGAAGTATTATAAGCGTCAGTCTACCCATGTACAAATGAGGAAATGGAGTCTTTATGACTTGCCTATGTCGATATTATTTAACAAGTGGTGGAATCTGGAAGCAGATCAATCTTTCTTTACTTTGTTTTCTATTATAGTTTTCCATTTTATAACATCTTGTACAGAAAATAATAGGAAATATTTAGGAAATTTTCATATACAATCTTGGCTTTTTTGGACTGTATCTTTTGTTGGAGTTGAAATAAATTTACTTGGTTTACCTATCCAAAGGTTAAAATATGAGCTCTGTCTTTAGAGGTAGAAGATCAGAGTATGAGTCTTGCTATGACATTTAGTAGCTGCCTTGATCTTGGGCAAAGTACTGAACCCCTCTTTCCTCTTTTGTAAAATGAATTTAATAATATATGTACTACCTACTTTATAGAGATATGAAGAAATCACTTTCTAACTCTTACAGTACTATAGAAATGTGAGCTACTTTGCATCTCATTTCTTTCTAATAGAAAGTCCAGTGTCTTTTTTTTTAAGGAAATAAAAAAGATGATTTTTCTTTCCTTCTTCCCATGATTATATATTATCTTCACCAAATATCCCAGCCATTTTTGCTTCCATTGTTTTTGTTTTAAATTAAGTTATTGATGGGCAAAAAAGGCAATGATATTTACAGGACCGGGCACCCAAAATAAACATAATTAGAATTCCACCAAACCACACATTAGAAAAAGGTTATTAGAAAGTGATATATCAAGGGCTGGTGCAATTCTATAAATTTTGTTTGTTCACTGAATAGCGAGGTTAAAATTTCAGGTTTTCGGTGATTACTGCTCATGGAGATTATTCTTTCCCCTCTGTGTGCACCTGCTAGATAATGTGGCCCATTTCTTTTTACAAATGAGCAAGAACATTGATGATAACTGAGCTTAATAATATAATACATTATCTTTTTCACTAGTTCAAAATAATAAAAGCACATCATAATACATCTTTGCCATTAACAGACGACCTCAACTGTACAGGGTAACCATGTAATTGAATAATACTATGGGGGGGGAGGGTGTAATTAAAAATGATTTTAAATATAGCATGATGATAAGGAAGCACAATGACAATATGGAAAAGAATTCTAAAATGGAAAAGCTAGTTTTGACAATGCTTGGTCTAGTTACATTTCCTTGCTAGAAGGAATTTAAGTGTTTATTATAATAAATGTAAATAATAATTCTTCTGCATTTCATTTTGCTGATGGTACAATTTCTTAGATGAAAGTAATACCATATCATAAGGCTCAAATGATACATTTTCCATTAAGATGCACATCAACAAAATGTCACATGCAGTGATAAAAGAGAGTGTAGAGTCTGAATAATGGGGATAAGTTGAAATGAAATATTGGATAATATGGGATTTAAAGAATCTTGATTGCTTTGGTTACTAGAAATCATAATCCTTATTGGGAATTGCTATTCCAGTATCTTCCCCAATTCCGTATTTCCTATGTAACTGTCTTAAATTTGGATTATAGCTTTAAGAGTTGGAGCTTATTCAATACCACTGACATTTGATAAGTACCATTGCAAGGACATTTAGAAAGTCAGAAGAAAAAAATATAATTAATTTAAAGCTGTTTAAAATCCTGTGGAGAGGCAGAATGATAAGTAGATATAGAACCAAACTTGAAGCAAGGAAGACCAACATTCAAAGCTTGCCTCTGATACATACTGTCTGTGTGATTCTGCACAAGTCATTTACCCTCAAAGTGCTCTAGGCAAATATCCAAGACTGTAAATTGAACAAGAGATGCTGCTGCTGACTGCATTGCTAGAGGATACTTTCTCTCCTGGACTTTCTTATACCAAAAGTCAAAGAATTTCTATTATCTTTAAATCATTTGGCTAAATTCCAAGACAGAAAACCATTGGTATTGTTAGACTAGGGAGTTGCTACCAGTTTCCCTACATGAATTTGACACTACTAACTAAAATTTATGTTGTGTTTTTTTTTTTTCTTATCAAGTGTGAAACATTACCAAAAAACATAGATATTGTGGTCATTTTTTTGGTGAAATTTTCTTTTTTTTTTCTCTCCACCCTACATGGAACTTCCTGGAGAGACCTAGCTTAATTCCACACACACACACACACACACAAACACACACACACACACACACACTCACTCACTCACTCACTCACTCACTCACTCACTCACATCATTTTACTAATGAGAACACAAAAGCTAAGAGGATTTTGAATGACTTACTCTCACAGCCAGTGAGTGGCAGGGCTGAGATTATGATTTATTTCCTCACAATCCAAAACCTTTTTATGAAAAAACTTAATTTTGTACATTATTTCTCATTAGAAAGTAAGAGACTCTTTCACATATCTCTCATACATAGAACCAAATGAAAATGCAGAATGGCACATAGAGTTTTGAAATTTCATTAGCCTTCGTAAGTTAATTCCTCCCTAAAACCAGCTGTCATCATTATTTTTACTTAGTAATGAATTGTCATAAATAAATTATAAATGAGACATTGTCATGGAAATTTTATTTTCTGGCTAGAAATGCAGAGGAAATAGCTATAATGTTATACTGTCCAGAAATAGATGTAGTATTAACTAAGGAAAAATTGGACTATACAAATTGACTGGTCATTTAGATATGCTCCATCAAAATCCCTTTTTGTTGTTGTTTTTAATTATATGCAGTTCATTGAAACATTTTCTTTGTCTTTTTCTTCATTCTGTCAGTGACATGTTGAAATGTCCAACAAAAAATCAGAAACATGATTTAATGACTTGCAAGTGCAACTGTTTAGTGTCTCTCCTCAAGGCAAAGAATTGAACTGATAGATTTTATAAAGAAAGTGAGGGATCATTATACAGCTCATCTGAATTTCATTACTTGTAAGAAATTCATTCAAAGGATCATAAATTCTGTTTTTTTCATTAGTCAAGAGTTATGAAAACAAGACCTATATTTTGTGACAAAATAACAAAAAATTTTGAGATATATTAGAAATATAACCTTCAATCAAAGGGAAGAGTAGTCATCCCAGAAATGTATGATGATTCTTCATTGGCTTAGCAGCAGAACAATTTTCTATATTTTATTTGTAGATATTGTTTTTGAAAGAATGCTTATTAAATGCTAATGCTTTATTTTGTTTTTTGCTTTAACTTGGTGTTCCAAATCTATCAAGGGCCTATTTAAGTCTTTAGAAGTTTTGTCCATTCCTAGATGAGTAATTTCACTATGATGTTAAGTTAATTGTAATTGGCATTTGTATATTACTTTAAATTTGCAAAAGACTTGGCACACATAATGCAAGTTGTCTTATGCAGCAGGTCTGATTTGAGCTTTAAAGTTATTATTATCAAAGATTTTATTTATTATTATTATCTAATATAATTTTATTCATTATTATCAAATTTATTAAGTGATTTGCCCATGGTTACATAATCTGTAAATGGTGGAGGCAGAATTTTAATCCAGATCTTCTTGATGTTCTACATCCAACTTGCTCTCCATTTAGTCATACTGCCTTTGGGGCTTTTCTAGGTGAGGTTAAAGAGAACCCACTACAATAATAATGCAGGGAAGGGGCTTGGCAGTGACATATAGTCAGTAGGTATTGGTACTTAATAAGTTCTTGTGGAAGGAATGTACGAAAGCATCAATGGTACATACTTTTACAGTGTGGTACCCGTACTAATCACAGCCCCTTATGTACCTTGCTATATTTTTGTCATGGATTGCTGTGGCTAAAATCTTTCATCTTCTTGTAGTCGATCCACTGTGAATGAGCCTCTGTAAACTGAGGCAGCTCCTTGACCAGCAGATCACAGTTTCTGGCATATTTTTATTCTAAGCCTTTCTAGCTTTAATTCCTACTGAAGTTTGTGTTGATCTGTCAAATCCAAATCCTATGATAACTTTGGATCCCCAGGATGCCATGATGAGACATCCCCAAAAGAATGTTAATGAAAGGCTATGATTAATTTTATCAGTGTGGGTTACTCTTAGTGTGGGTTCTCTAATGCACATCAAGCAATTTTTCTAAGATTTAAGGCCATAATTTTCTGGAAACATCGAAAGACTATGTTTTTCCATGGTCACAAGATGAGTGTCAAGGTACATTGACTTGTACCTGGGTCTTGTTGATTACAGATTCAATACTTTATCCCATGCTATAACAAACTGTCCCTTTTTAATGGTCCATAAATCCATGCTGAATTCTGTCTTTAAACAATAAATGTAATTAATTCTGGGGCAAGTTGAATCTTATGACTTGCTCCTTCAATTTTAGATTCATAACTTCATATGGCCTAATGTTTCCTCAAAGTCACACAGGTAGGAAGAAGAAGAGCTGAGAACTCTTCTTGCCTGTCCCATGTTCTTTCCACTGTACCCTGATGCTTAATGCCCCTTTGGCTGAGATCCAATGGAATGTTGTAATTATGATTATATGAGTAAGTACCACCCGCCTCTCCCATATTTGTCATAAATTCTATGCCATTTCCATTCATCACTGTAAGTAAATTAAATATTAAACTATATAGTCAGTTTGGTAAGGATACCAGAATGTCTAGTCTAGTAGGAACTTTCTGGTATAACAATAAATATGCATTTTGTCAGTGATATGTCTTTTCCCATGTTGGAGTAGGCAAAGTCATTTAGCACTTAATACTTCCTTTTATGAAGTTCTTTTGCTTCCTGGATTTCTTGTATTTACTACAATTAGCCACCTTTAAAAATTTCTGTAAGGCACTGCACTGAAGAGGTATGTTGCAAAGTAACTGGCACATAGTAGGTATTAAATGAATATTTGATTTATTTGTTGATTGGTGTGTTTCAAGATGAGCAAACTGAGGAACTGAAAAGAAAGGATTTCATGATTGCCATTCAGTGTCTGTGTCCGAACAGTTGGTACCAAATAGTCTGGTGTCTTGCAAAAAAAGGTCATTTTATTCCTCAAGCTTCCACATGCTCTTCTTATGTACTTTTCCGGCTGTTGTTTCAAAGGCTAAATCACAGGTGCAGAATCCCCTTAGGAGGCAGCTGAATCTAAGCTGATGTTAGCACTTCAACTCCTTAAGATTAAAAAAAAAAAAATCCTTTTGTGTGTTTCCAGGAAACTAAGCAAAGCTTGTTAAAGCACACGAAGAGATAACACTTGTAAAAAGAAAAGAGATGAAATTGGGGATTATTTGATAAACATAGCTTGTTATTTTATAATGGTATCATTTGTTATGTGTAATATATTAACTTTTTAAAATGCATTCATCTCTCCAGTGCTGCTGAGCTAGCATTCTTGGATTTGGATTTCTTTTGAAGTCTGATGCTCTAATTGGCTGGCATCCATGTTGGGTTTTATTAGATCCTGCCTCCTACACACCTTTTACACACACACACACACACACACACACACACACACACACACACAATTTCATATTTAGAGTGATGGAATCATAAATTTAGACTTTGGAGGAATCTGTGTAATTCATTCAGTTGAATATTTGTAGCACTTCTTTTTGTGATGGCTAAGAATTGGAAATGGAAGGGATGTCCATCAATTGGAAGGATGGCTAAATAAGCTGTGATATATGATTGTAATGGAATATTGTTGTGTTAAAAGAAATGAGTGAGTTAATTTCAGAAAAACCTGGAGAGACTTACATGAACTGATGCAGAACCAGGATAATGTTGGACACAGTAGCAGCAATATTATTCCTTGAAGAACTATGAATGATTTAGCTATTCTTAGTAATACAATGATCCAAGAAAACACCAAAGGCCTAATACTGAGGCATGCTGTGTCCCTCCAGAGAAAGAACATATTGTTTGAATGCAGGCAGAAGTATGCTATTTTTTTTACTTTCTTTCATTCTTTTTCTTTTATTCAATTCTTGTTGTACAAAATAATTAATATGGAAATGTTTTACATGATTTCATATGTATAACCTCTGTCTGATGGCTTACTCTCAGGGAGATGGGAGAGAGGAAAGTTTAAAATATGAAACTCAAAACTTTAAAAAAAACCTTATAATTATAACTGTAATTGGGAGGAAATATAGGGTTTTTTCAATTAAAATAAAAAAAGTCATGAGTTTATCCTGGGAGAAGCATCTTGTTTTTGTGGCAGTTATTTTGTCAATAAGTATTCTAAAACTAATACTGATTCTACTGTATAGTGCTGTCACTTATGTATCCAATCTTCTCTTGTTTATCCCTCATCCCTACTCTTTCCCTGGGACTTGAAAAGGACATAGTATTTGAGAGCTTTATTAAGAGTAGACAGATTCAATAAAAGTTGAGGTCCGAGAGGTGTCACTGGAAGAATGAACCTGACGACCAAGCTAGGCCAATCTGTATGAAAGCAGAAATCCCTGCCTCATCTACTGCTCTTAGGAAAGTCACTTTACTTCTAGAGGTTTTGATTTCTTCTTCTGTTAAAAACAGCAGTTGTACTGGAGAATCTCCAAGGTTTATTCCAACTTTAAATATATGATCTTCTGATTCTTCTGAAACTTCTCTGACAAGTGTACATTCATGCTTTATTTGAAGATCTTTAATAATTGTGAACTCATATCCTGAGGCAACTCAATCCACTTTGGGATAGCCATGATCGTTAGGCATTTTTTTTTTTCCATATTGAGCTAAAATCTCTCTTGTAGTTGGTATTACTATCTGCCTGGAGTTCTACCCTCTGGGGCCAACCTTAATGAATCAAATTCCTTTCCTTACTAACAGCCTCTCAGAGGAATGGAAAAACATTTATTAAGCTTGTACTTGAGAATAACTGTCAATAGTGATGTCCATCCAGCCTCCATGACCACACACATGTACACTCACACAAATGCACACACATACCAGATGCGCCCCAGCAGTCATCCTTTTATGACTTCAAACACTAGGCCTGCTATCTTGGAGTCATCCATCACTCTTACTTTCGTATATCCTATCCATACCAATCTGTTGCTCAGTGATCTTGCTTTTCTCTGCACACAAATTTCTCCTTCCCTCCTACTTGCATCTTAGGCCATGCTCTTATCACCTTTCTTGACAAAATTGTTGCTACATATTCTAATTGACATCCAAATATGCCTAATTTGTCCTGCAAATACTATATGTAGTAATAAGAGGAGAAAAGTGTAGCAGGAGGGAAAGGAGCGATTCTTTTGAATAAGAATTAACTTCCCTGGATTGTCTGTTTGCCTTTTCTCTTTTCTTTGTTTCCTTTCCCCCCTTTCTCTCTCAACTTCCCATTATCTGTTTGTCCCTTCCTCCTATCTCCAAGTCATAAATAGGCAGGGATCCACAGTTAGAATTTAGGTGACTTTGATCAGTGTTAGTAGAAAAAACTATTAGAATGCTTTGTTTTCTGTACCTCAGGCATTACCCCGACTAATATTAGTGCTTCCCTGGAAATAAAGGCTGTCTTAATTCTTTCAGAAAATATGTTTTTGTTACTTCAATGCTTTGCTCAAACAGAAAATACTTTCTTCCCTTGTCAAGTAGAGAGACTTATACACACACCAAAAGTCACTTGTAAAATCTTCTATATAAATATTACATATTGTACTTTTCCCAAATATTTATAATATATTGATCAATTATGCTGATTTTCCCTTCTTTTGTTTTTTTTTTTTGGTCTAAAAATATTACTTGTTATGTGGGATTGTCCTTGAAGAGAGGGAGAGGGAAGGGTATGAGGTAGATTACTGGAAGTAAATGTTGATAATGTAAAAAAAACCCGACATGAATTAAACCTATTTAAAAAAAATTATGGAATTGGAATTTAGAAAATTAAACTGATATTATCTCACAAAAATGCAAAAAAAATGAACCTGCAGAAAACTTGGCATAGGACCCACCTAGGTCAGATTGTCCCTAAAGCATTTCTACTTGAAATTGGGAAGGTAACAAATAGAAACTAAAAGGAACAGATTAGTTGTCAATAACTATAACAATGTTCTGTAGTTTTGTGGTTTATTATTTATGTCATCAATCAATGAGTATTTATTATCTCCTATTTGCCAGGGTACTAAATGAAGTATGAAGTGCAAAGAAAGGCAAAAAATATGGTCCCTACTTACAGGAATTCTCATTCTATTGGAGAGAAAAAAACTGTATGTGTGAGATATCTACATTGTAAATGGAAAGTAATCTTAGAGGATGGATACTGCGGCTAGATAAGGTTAAGTGGGAGGACTGAGGAGGCCAGGAAAAAAACAAACAAACTTCTCATACAGTTTGTACAGCATATTCAAAGACGCCAAGGAAACTAGAAATTGAAGATGAAGGAGGGAATTATAGGCATGAGAGAATTGCCAGTGTAACTACATAGTCAATAGAGATGGAGTATCACAAGTAAGGAACAGCAAGTAGGCCAGTAAAGCTGGATCATCAGTTGTAGAGAGGAATAAAATGTTCAAAAGTGAGAAAGGTAGGAATAGGTTTCCTTGTGACCTTATTATATATGTGTATGTGTGTGTGTGTGTGTGTATCTCAGGAAATAAGATTCTGTGAGAAGTGACTTTTTTTTACTGTCATTCATATGTTAAGAATTATTGCTAGAATTTGAATTTGTCTTCATATTTCTAGTTTGATATTTGCTGTAATCTCATAAACGTCATTAATTATTATATCTAAATGAAAAAACTAATACAATTCAATAAGCCGTTTTAAGGTGCCTGGGATGTACAAGTATTGGACTGAAATAGAAGAAGCAGATTTTTTTTTTAAAGTCCCACCCTTACAAAGCTTATGTTTTCTTCAGAAAATACAACATTCACTTAGATAAGTAAATAAAATATAATTTGAGGAGATAGTGCATAAAACCAGCTAGGGAGAAAAGGTAATGCTTTCCAGGTAGGGGGCAATGGGGATGAACCTTGAGATAAGGCAATGATACTGAAATAGAGAGTTAACAATGCCTTCTAAGTGCTGGAACAGCTTTTAAAGTCTTACAAGGGGATTAAATGCCAGATTCAGGGAGAATCAAGGAGACCAGTTTGACTAGGCCAAAGAATGCATATGGAGTAGTGATATGAAATATATCTGGAAAAGTAGTGTAGTTAGACTGAAGGAATTTAAAAGGTAAGTTGAAGATTTCATATTTTGTCCGAGAGGCAATTAGAAGCTAGTGAAGAATTAAGACCAACCTAAAACAATGATTTTTTAAATCTCTGCTTAGTGAAACTTAAATCAATATTTTCATTCAAAAAGTTAAATATCATTTTAACTGAGAGTCTTTAGATTTTTGCAGTTTGCTTTGTTTATGATCATGGCTGGAAACATTGGGAAGTTATAGAGATTCCTTTTTAAATAATGGTTAGTATGTAAAGATTAAATAAATTTATTTTACAAGTATTGAGAAAGGTATTCTCCATACTTCTTTCAAATAGTGATGTGAGGAAAGTGAAATAAAATGATATATACCTAAATGATATGGATGACATTGGGAGTTGGGAATATAATTTTTTTTTAAAGATATGTATCAAAGGTATGTAAAATATATCAAGGAATTCTACCAATTAGAGAACTAAAGGATTGGTTTGAGTTAAATTAAGTGAGCATTAACCAATCTCATTGAGTTCCTGTGATGACCTACTAACATTTTCTGTAAATTCCATCCTACAGATGCACATTGGGGAAGGTATTTTTTTCCTCTTAAAAAAACAAAAACATAGCAAAACAAGCAAAGAAACAAAACCAAAGCATTACTTTTAATTTTGAACAAAATTTTAAAATTACTTTTGCCCTATTTTTACAATAATGAGTAGCATTTACCTTTGCAGTAGCTCTCAAAAATTTAGCTAGAAGGCCAAGGATAATATTTTGGGAAAAAAAAAAAAACTGATCTGTGTTTGTCAAATGGAAAATAAAGATAATAGTCTTAGCGAAGTAAATGTTATTGTCAAGCTTCAAAAAAAAAAAAAAAAAACACATTGTAACTATGGTTGTTGGGAGTAAGGGAACAATGTATGCCTATTACAAAGATTCCCATACCATCCTTTGCTTTCTTTTTCCTAATCTCAGATAATTAAAATATTTAGCATAGAAACTATTTTTGCAATGTTAATTCTCCATGACTAAAATAGTTTGTATGTTTATCTAAAACTTATGCAATCTCCCTTTTGTTATAATTCATATATTATAATATGATCTAAAGCTCAGAGTATCTTATTTATAGATCATTTAGTGTCATTCTCTCATTTATAGATGAAGAAATTAAGATAAAGTGAATTGAAACTTATACAAGATTATAGAGTTAATTATTAAAATCCAACTCTTTTGACTGCAAATCTGGGTTTTGGTTCTACCACTTTATATGTTTGAACAAAAAGGAATCTTATTCCTTCCAAAGATAAGATATTGGAGGAGGACATGGGAAGGACTTGATTTTTTTTTATACTTAAATTAAATTTGTTGAATAAATAAGAATTTAAAATGATAGCATTAAAAACATGGGGGGAAAAGAAATCCTTGAGATGATATAAGCCAAAATGTGCTTGAGACAGCTAAGTGGTATGGTAAATAGAATGGTATTCCTGGAGTCACGTAGTCTTGATTTGAGACATTTGGCTTCAGACCTAGGGCTTCAGACACTTACTAGCCATATGACCAGGAATAACTTAATTGCTATTTGTCTTAATTTCCTCAACTGCAAAATAAGGATAATAAGAGTCCCTATCTTCTGGGTAGAAGTGAGTATCAAAAAAGATTTTTGTTAAATACGTAGCACAGTGTATAGCACACAGTAGGTTCTTAATAAATGTGTTTCCTTCCTTCTGTGATTCTTTGAACCTCTTCAATTTTTATATGTAGAGTTGAAAGCCTAAGAATTTTGTGATTTGTTCAAAGACACACATGGATTAAGTGTCAAAGTCATATTCAGACCCAAATGCCCAGACTGCCAATCCAACATTTGTTTTTTACATTGTACTACCCTGTTTTCATATGTCTTATTAGTATATTGAAAATGTGTTTATTGGTAATTTGGAAGTTTACTTTGAAAAAAAAAATAAAACCAGGGTATTGATTTCTTTATTTTTGCCTAATCATGGCTCAGAACCTGACAAAATTATTCATGTAGCTCTGTGGCCCTTCAAATTTCCCTAAACCCTTTTTCTTTTATATATTTATCATCTAATTGTTTGATGTTCTGTTAGACAGTAAACTTATACATATGTAAACAGTTATATGTACATAGGCATATAATGTATTTACATAGTAGTTTTAATATGTAACTATATATATACATATTTATGTATATGCATACATACAGATTTTTATATACATGTACATAGTATTCCATACATGTAAATATTTATTGATATATACAGACACACATGCACACACAAAACTAGTGAATGCTTGATTTAGATTATTAATACATAGATTCAAGTCTTTTGCTCCCAATTTACTTATGGTAAGATCTTGGAGAAGTAAGTTTAAACCTCACTCAGCTTTAGTTTTTTTTTTTTTTTTTTCCCATTCTAAATGGAAATGACACAGTCATTTAAGTCAAACATATAATCAAATGCTTTAGAATGTGATTAGTCACAATAAGAATCTTCTTTATAACATGATAAATTATAAAATCCTTCTAAAAATTACTGCAAAAATTTCTTAAAATTCAATTTTCATCTTTTCCCCTTTAGTAATATAAATTTTGGAGTTAGTGTGGTATATCTGGAGCTAGAATACCTTGACTTGGACTGCAGCTTTGCGATCTGATGAATTCATTTATATTTTGTAAATATTTCTTGAGCTCCTACTATATCAGAGCGTTTCCCTGTATCCCCAGTTTGCTTACTAGTAAACTACCAGTCGGAAGATCTATTTTTCTAGCAATATTTTGGCTATTTTTCTGGCACTTGGCCTTGGGCAAGTCATTTGACCAGTCTGAATTTCAGTTTTCTATACTATAAAGTGAAAGCGTTAAATCTTCTACGATTCTATAACATAATTAATCTATGTTTCTCTCCAGAACTTCAGTGCTTCATCATGTGCTGCCTATAGGACATTTCTATCCTGACATTCCAGATGTATCATAAGCTTGACATGTTCAAAATAAGATTGCTAATCTTTCCTCCAAAACCTATTCCTTTTCTGAACTTCCCAATTTTTGTTAAAACACACCACCATCTATGTCATTTTTGAAGTCTCTTAACTCATTTCAGCTTCCAAATTATTATCATTCATCAACATCTTTTGAATACATCTCCTTTTCCATATAGCTAGTTACCCAGGGCTTCGTAATTGATCTCAGTTTCCCCCCCACATTAATTCATCCTCCATACTGCCATTGAAGTAACTTTCCTAATGTTCAAGACTTATCATATCACCTGGTGCTCAGAAATATCTACTGACTTTTTTTTGACCCTAGACTCAAATACAAAACCTTCTAGCATTTTAAACCTCTTTGCAACCTTGCCCCTTCCTATCCTTCCAGTTGTCTTGCATATAGTTCTTTTCCTTGAAGTATGAAATTGATCCCAGTTGGCCTATTTTCTGTTCCATGTGCAACGCTCCATCTCTGGCTCCATGTCTTTACACTAGATGTTTCTCATACCTGGAATGCAGTCTTCCTTACCTTCACCATTTGAAATGCTTAGTATCTTTCAATATACAGTTCAAGGGCCAGTGAAATCTTTGATGATCCCAAATTCCCAGCTGCCATTCCCACTAACATACTTCTTTTTTATATACCTTTTATTCATTTTGTATATATTATATGTGTGTATGTGTTGTCTCCCACTTTAGATTACAAGTTCTTTGAGGGCAGAATTATTTATTTTGCTTTTAATATAGTGCCTAGCACATAATGAGAGCTTATTGATAAATACATATGTATATATATATATATATTTATATATACACACACACACACATATATATACACACACACACACACACATATGTATAAAGCTACAATTTCTTTTGTGAGAAAATAAGAAAAAAAAAGAGAGACATGATTGGAGAACCCAAGGCTTTTTCCTTTATCATTATATATACCTACATGGAACTCCCCTACCAATGTAAAGAGAAACAGACATGAATATATGTAACCACTTAAGGATAAAATTCTGTGCATCCTCTTTGGGTCCACAATTTGCAGAACTAATGTTCTTCTTTTGGAAAAGAATCAACAGCTGTAGCATATTTTAGATGAAGGCACACAAAAAAGGTTAAACTTTAGAAAAGTAATGTTTTGGCTTGAACAACTAAATAGGATGCCAACAACTATAAATAACACATTTATTGTTTGCTGCTTGAAAAAAAATCAAGATTTAAATACATGAACTTCATTTTTTTTACTGAACTTAGGTAAAAGTGTGTAGGCAAAGGCAAATGGTTGTTAGTTTTACTTGGCAGAAAGGAAAACAAGTGTTTTTAATCCTGAGGAAAATACATTGTTTTTTGTCATTTTTATCTTTTGCTAGTGGGCATGTTTAGATCTTGCCTAAAATATTTTTTCTCATAAATTCAACTTTTCTAGGAAAAAAATACCCAATGCCAGTGCATTTTTATTTCGATATGATATTCTATAAATCAAATTTTCCATCAAACTTTTGCTTGGAAAGTTGGTATTAGTATGAATTTTATTAATATAAATCTGCCTGGAGGTTAGGTATTTTTGTAAATAGTACACCTTAGTGATTTGGAGTTGTTTTCTTTTGTGAAGATTAAAAAAAAGGGATTATAACAGAATGGCAGTGAATTGAATTTTCTTGAAAAAGTTTTTTTGAATGCTGGGAAAATGGAATGCTTTTGGAATGGTTAGTTTTTTTTTTTTCAAGATGTAGTTCAAGGGCCAATGAAACCTTTAGTGATCCCAAACTCTCAGCTCCCTTTCCCAGCATTAAACTCCTTTCCTTAATTACATTTTATTCAGTGTTTATATATGATGTATATGTGTGCACGTTGTCTCCCAATTCTAGCTTTAGATTCCCCACTTCTTTTCCCAAAACCTATATGTTAATTGGTAGTTTCTTAGAAGAATATTACCACCAATCACTTATTACCATCATGATCATTGATTGCAGCTCAAAGTATGACGCTACATAAAAACAACAGTAACAAAATCCAAAACACTACACCTGCTCTTTAAGTGAATTGTGTGGGAAGAGCAGGCAACAGTTAAGCTACATACTCCATGAAGTCTTCTTTGTCATCCTCTCCATCAACCATCTGTCATGTGAATAGTAGGGATAATAATACATAGGAATATTTTGAGGAATATTCAAGACTGTGTAAATGAATTAAAGTTTTTGTTTGTTTTTATTTTTCTATCAGGAATATTTTATTTCTCCAAAATTCATGTAAAGATAGTTTTCAACATTCATTTTTAATAAACCTTTGTAATTTTGAAAACATATTTTCAACATTCACCCTTGCAAAAAAAAAAAACTGTGTTCCAAATTTTTTTCTCCCTCCCTTTGCCCCACCTCCCTCCCCCAAATGGCAGGTAATCCATATGTTAAACATGTACAATTCTTCTATACATATTTCTACAATTATAATGCTGCATGAGAAAAATCAAATCAAAGAGGAAAAAAATGAAAAAGAAAACAAAAAAAAGTGAAAGGATTTTGTTGTGATCCACACTTAGTCCCCACAGTCCTCTCTATAGGTATAAATGACTCTTCATCACAAGACCATTGGAATGGGCCTGAATCACCTTGCTCAACATTCGTTTTTGTAAGATTTTGATTCCAAATTTTTCCCCCTCCTTCCCATCCTAGGTGTCTCCCCTCAATAAGCAGTCTCATATAGGTTATACATTTAGTGATTAGAAAACATTAGAAAGCATTACTTGATGAATCATCCCATTATTCTACTTTGGGAATGGGCCTGGATCACATACTACTTATTTGACTTTCTCAGCTCCTGGCTTCTCATATCTAGGTCCAGAATATTTCAGTTGAAACACTGACAACAGCAATGGGGGATTTCACTTATCCTTGTGGGAGTAGTGAAATAAATAAGATACTGGAAAGACAGTGGTTTCAGGGGCATGTACACAAGTGGGAAGAAAAATACAATTTAGGAATTCTCAGCCTTTTGGTTGCTGCTGGGAATTACTAATACTGTGGGTCACTGAGTTGGGGTTGCTGGAGTTAGTGTGAATTGGGATCCTGGGATATTGTGACCTTGGATTTTGACCAGGTATGTTCCTACATGTCTTAACATTACTTGATAATCTTTTGTAAACCTGTAAGTGATATGATTCTAAATGGCTCTTTTGAATGGACATTTCTCTTAACAAAGCATTGAAAGTCATTCTTATCTTCCTTCTCAGAACATTGTAAATGTTATCATTTTGACTTAAGCCCACTCTGAATTCTTCTACCACCAACTGAAAGTTATTTTTCCTTGCTAAGGATTTCCTAACATACTTTCCTTGTTTTTTTTTTTTCTTTGTATCTATTTCATTCCAACTTCTGTTATATTTATTTGTGTAATGTCTTATCTTCTCAGCTCCCCTCCCCACCATGTAATCTGACTAAAGGATTGTAAAATCCTTGAGGGCAGGGGCCATAGTATTTTTCATTTTTTTCATTCCTAGAGCTAGCAGAGTTTCTTGCACATGGTAAATGTTTAATTTAAAAACTAAATTGAATGCCCGTAATGAATAGGTGATTAATAATTATGGTCAACTAAATAAAAAAAAACTAATGTTATTGAGCATGCCTTTGAAATTTTAATAGATACAAAGAATACTAGTTGGCATTTTAATTATGAGTATAACCTGAACACTAAACAAATTATTTCATAATATCTTATTGCTTCTTTGAAATTTTGGTGCTCAGTTGGGAAATCGTGATAGGCCCAAAAGGGATGGTAGCTGTGGTAATATAACAGCTCTTATGAGGATATTATGTAGGTAAGCAAAATCTTTTGGGAATAAACTTATTCTACTTGTTCTGATTTTTCCCTGAAGGTTGGAAATTCGATTCTTGTGGCCTTGATCCAGAGATAGGCATTCAATATATAGCCTTTGTGTTTTAATAGATTTTTTTTAACATGGTAGTTTTTTTTTCCTAGTTATTAAGTCTTACCAGTTCAAGTTTGAATGTTGGTTTTGTTTGTTTGTTTGTTTGTTTTTATTTTTAAGGGCATCACCTCTCTTAAAGTTTTTTGGATTCTTTTTTCTCTCCTGTAACTGGTTGTCATTTCTTGTCAAGAAGGTAAGCATTTAGCAGTCTCCTATAGAATTTACACAAATTTCCACTTTTTGATGCAGAGCTTTCTTGGAAATTGCTCCTTAAAGCAGGTTGTCACAAAATGAAATCCCCTTGACTACACTTGTGTTGTATTTTAACTACATATGCACCATTGCCTTGAATGTTCGATCTTGTTTGGTGCTATTAGAGGAAACTGCTACATGAGCAGGTAAATAAAGATGGGAATTGCTCTTTATTAGGGAACATTGAATGAGCAAAGAAGTGGAATACAAAGTAGTGAAAAGCGATGACTATATTTATCTTCATCATGGGTGTCTCCTAACAAAGTCCATTGTTAGAGCTTGGCCCTTCTCAAATCTTAGAAAGATTTACAAAGAAAAGATCGGTCTGTCAAGCTTAAAGTCCCTTTCAGAATTCTGCTTTGGCATTTTTTGGGATGAAGGGGTCACCTTATCACATGGGGATACCATATTCACTGGCCTACTTTGACTATGATTCAAATTAGCATAGAATATAAAGTTGTCAGAGATTTCCAAAATGTTTTTTACAAATCACTTTATAAATATTATTTCTTTTGATCCTCACAGCAGCAAAATAATAGGGGTCCATGGATTTGAAGGAGGTCCTCAAATGTTGTCTAACTCAATAGTCTTATAGATTAGAATGAAGGTCAAGAGGTCAAATAAATTTATTAAAGTGTTATAGGAAATACATAGTGGATGGGAGACTCAAACTCAGGTCTTTGACTTCAAACGCATCATTCTAACCACTACCCCATGCTACTTTTTCACTTTGACAAATGTTATTCCATTTTAGTCATTAAATAAATGGGGCTCAGAAAAATTAAATAACTTGCCCAAGATCACACAGTTAATAAGAGTTAAAGTAGAGTCTGAAGCCAGGTCTCCCCTGATTCCAAGTTTGGTACTTTTTTCCATAACACCACTGAGTTTTACAAAAGAAGACAAAATGGTGGTTCTTCAAAAAGAGGAGATTAAGCTCTTGGACAGCTGGGTGGTATAATGGATAGATCATTAGGCCTGGAATTAAGAAGACCTGAGTTCAAATCATTCCTCATAGCTAACTTATTGCGTGCCCCTAGACAAGTCACTTAATGTTGTGTGCCTCAGTTTTTTCATCTGTAAAATGAGCTGGAGAAGGAAAGGGCAAACCACTCCAGTTTCTTTGCCAAGAAAACCCCAGATAAGATCAATAAGAATCAGAAATGAAAAAAAGTTATTTATGGCCCTTATACTTATTGAGATACATTTATTTTTGTATTTAATTTTTAAAAGTTTTTAAAATACAAGCTGCCTGCCATTCCTATAATTTTAAAGTGTTCCACAAAAGTACTCTCTCCAAATAAAATTTTTTACCAACCTACCCCCTCAATGTAGAGTTTTCTTGTTTCTAGAATTTGCCTAAGTAATAAATGTATTAATCCTTTATCCACACAATCCATGTTTATTTACTTCTAATTAATTCATTCTTTTTTGTTGGCGACATTGCTCTATATCACATGTCCTTTCTCAAACATTTCTTTTTTAAATTTTCCAGCCTTCATGTTTTCTTTTCTCCTCCCTTTTTTATCCTTAAATATCTGAATGTTTAGTTGCATTTTGCTGAGAAATGTGTTTCATGTAGTCTTGAATAAATTAGCTTATGTTGATAGATGACTGAACTTATTTTTAGGTCTAAATATTTTTTCAAAAGTCAGTTTATGCAAAGTCATGTATATAGGAAAATTAACTTCATTTCACTCTAGCTTGACTACGATAGTTAAAGAAAAGGTTTTCATTTCATTCCAAAAATGTATGCCTTTTCTTCTAAAAGACAGTGAAATAATGATCACCTGAAGTTAGTAATATACAAATTGTCTGATATTCTTCAATGTTCTATAGATAACTACAATAAGTAACCTTCCTCGGGGCATGGGAAAATGAAATTCCTCTTTTACTAATTTCTCACAGTTACTTTTTGATATGTTTGGGCCTGTTCTGATTTTTATATCTATAATACTCCTAGCCACTAGAGATCAGGATGGGGTGCTGATGTGGCTGATATGACTGATGTGTACCAGATGATGGTAGACACCAAAAGTTGGGGTTTGGTCACATGAAGAATTTGCAATGGCCATTCTCTTTTGCAAAAGGTAGATTTGCTTAGGGAAAAAGGCTACAGACAAAATAAAGGGATACAATAGAGATCAGAAGTGATAAATATAAAATAGAGAGGGAGAACAAATGAAAGACAAGTATCTTAGTACCTTACTCACAATCACTCAGTAGAAAAGGAGGGGTTGGAGGTTTGACCTATATTAGATTGTTTGTTGTCTTGGGGAGGAGAGAGGAGAGTGAGAAAAATTTGGAACACAAGGTTTTACAAAGGTGGATGTTGAAAACTCTCCTTGTGTGTTTTGGAAAAATAAAATATCTTTGGAGGAAAAAAAAAAAAAACAAGGAAAAAAGATCACTGGCCTTAAGTTCCAAAGACTGAGCTTCATATCCTATCTTTACTTTTTTATTCTTATTTGTATAATCCTGAGCAAGTTATCTAATCTCTTGCCCTCTGTTTCCTTATCTGTAGTCTGCATCAGACTAGATGACTTCTTGAGTTCCCTTCTTGCTTTGAATCTATGTTTTTCTGGTCCCACTAACTTCCCTATTTCTCTTTAGTGACACCAGCAGCTTCCTTCTCACAAAAGCCTATAACCTCATATTCCTTTCTGAATTTCCATTTTCTTCATCCCCATCGTCTTATCAGTTTTCAACTCTTGTGACATTATTCTCATCCATCCTTTTCCATCTCTGCTGCAACTAGCCTAGTTAATCTCTGCTCACTCCAGATGTTATAATTGGCTTTTCTGACTCCTGGCTATCTCCTCTACAGTTAATCCTTCATATTTCTTCCAAAGACCTGGTATTCCAAATGCACTTGTCTGATTACATAATTGTTAAACAAAATCCTTCAATGTCTATCTATTGCCTGTTGGAACAAAATGTAAATTTTTGATCTGGGCATATGAAACCCTTTACAATCTGATGAAATTTGCCTTTCCAGTCATTGCAAATTTCATAAATTCAATTTTCCTAGTAAGCTCAATTATATTTTATCTCTATTCTCGAACTACTATCTTTGGTAATGGTACCTTTGTTCATTTCACCAGTGAACAAACTCTCCCTCATTCCTGCTTATTGAAGTTCTTTCTTTCATTGAAGTTTGAACTTGGCTTCTGTGAAGTTTTCATTGACTCCCAAGTTTCTCCCTGTGCTTTGCTTGAACCCCCCTCTCCTTTATTATGATAATAGTTTCCCCAGTAAAATAGCATAGCAGTTGTTGTTATTTGTCCTTTGTTCTCAGAAAGAACCATGGCATCAGGGAGTTGATACCCTGACATGCAAGTGAATTAGATTTAAATGAGGGGCGGCTGGGCAAAGTCAGCTGCCTCAGTTTCCCCCCCAAACCCATCTGGGTCCAGTGGCAAAGTATAGATCAAGATGACTGGAGATGGCGCTGGATGAAATCAGCATAGCAAGTGGTGTACATAGAGCCTGCCCATGCCTTGAGAGCATTCTCTGCACCTATCCCATTGTTTTGTAAGCTAAAGGCATTCTCAATAGCCTTACTTGAATTGAAGTCATATCTTCAGTTTAAAGGATTTTTTTTTTGAGTCAGTATTTAGATATCTGAGATTTCTATGATGTTAGAAATTCAGAGGGTTTTCATATGTAAAATTGTTCAGATGGATGTTATAACTGGATATGTAATATTGGAACCGCAGAACTTGGATTTGTAAAGATCATTAATTTAGCCTCTCCTGTTTGTCTAGCACCATAATAGATGCTAGTGAAGGTAACAAAGCTTAGAAAAGATATGAATTCTGGCCTTTTGTTTAACTCCCTCATTTTGCAATTGAGGAAATAGAAGACTAAGTTATAGAAATTGCTGTCTTTAATCACATTCAAAATTAGAGTTTATCTAGAGTGCTTTGATGTTTTTTGGGCTGTGTAGTTTTGACAACAGCAAATAATGCATTTTGTTATGGTCTTAAGCAATCTTTTCCTTGTATTTTGTTTTTAAAAAAATAAAAGTTGAATTATGTTAGTTAACAGCCATCTCAAATTTTACTTTTTTAATATTTGCTTACATATATATACATAAACTAAGAGCTAAAGATCTTAGTTTGCTTTACATATAGTATTTAATACTTATGAATAAGTAAATGAAAAAGACAAATGAGAGAATATGAACTACAAATATGCCTAGTTAACTAAAGTAAATATAAATATTATTTGGCCAAACTGAAGACTGGGTCATAAAGAGATCAAAATCATTATTCACTTCTTAAATTATTCATTTAACTTAAGTCATATGATCATATAGACATGAGGTAGAAGGGCCTTTCTAGGCCTTCTAGTCCTCAATGTTACTGATGAAGAAATGAAAGCATGAGATTCAGAGACTTCTCCAAGATTTTACAGGCAGTAAAGATAAAAGAATTTAAACCAATATCATGGTACTAAAGCCAGCACTTTCTATCACACTAAAACTACCATTAATCCAAAGAATTAGCAGCTCTCTACATATTGATCTTGTATAATTTAAAAAGTTCTGATGAAAGAGTTTTTTAAACCTTAAAGTACTATAGATATGTGAACTTTCATTAATATGATTATTATGATTTTATAGAATTAAGATTTAGAAATGGAGGGGACCTCAGAATCATCCAGTCCAGTCTCTTAATTGATTGATGAGGCAGCTGAGAGCCTCAAGAGGATAAGTAATTTATGATAAAGAGACGTATAAGTATAGCCCAGATTCTTTGATAATAAATATCAGAAGGATTTGAACCCTGGTCTTTTGACTCCAAATCCAGACCACAAGTCTTTTAAAAGTGAGACTTAATAATGTCTCTTTTCTCCTATCTTTTTTGGTAGTAGAGTTCTGGCTTTTTCAAAGTTTGACTTTGAATAGCCTGTGGAGGTTAAAGAGTTTTTTGGTCATTTGTCCTAAAGCTTCAGAGCCAAAACTAGCAAAGGTCATCACAGAGTCCAGTGTTTTATTTAACCCTGTCTGAAATTGTTAGAGTAATAAGCCAGTGCTGGTTGTTGGTTTTGGCACTTGGAAGAAAACATATTAAGTGAAAGAGGCAGTGTGACATACATGGGGTTTGCTTTACATACCTGAGACATATGTTTTGAATTGTCCTCATTGAACTCTCTTTAAAGGGTAATCATTTTGTTTTTCTTTCTAAAATAAGTTTGTTATTTGACTAGTCTTATATCAGTATCTATTCAGAGGTTTTTTTTTTCTTTTCTTTTCTTTTCTTTTTTCTATCCTTACCACATTCCTGGCAGAATTTGAGAATAGGCCATGGTAAATTTTATACAATAAGAAGTTGGAAAGTCTTGAAACAAAATATTTTAAAACCAAGTTCCAATTCTTCTACATTTTCTACTAAGTATATTCCCATTTTTATTCTTAAGCCACAAATCGAGATTTTTTTTATATTGTTATTGTTTTAAATTAGTATATCTGGAGTGACTTTGGCTAGCGTTCTTTACTTCTTTATTTTAAAAATGACATTTCTAATTTCCTGTTCTTTAACATGGAATATATAGGAGTTTTCTTGAAAAAATCTTACTTGAAACTTCTTGCCATCAGAAGAGTGAAAAGATTATCTTATTTCCCCCTTCAAACATTTATTTTCAAGTGGAGGTTAAAAGGATTTGAAGTTGTTTATGATATCACCCTGAAATGAATTTTGTCTCCTGATCTTTATCTGTATGTTTGAAAGTCATATCAGCATTTGACCCATTTCTTAGAAAATCCTATGCAAATGATCGTTGTTGTTCATTTATTTCAGACTTGTTTAACTAACTCTTCATGGCCCACTTTGGGGTTTTCTTAGCAATGATACTGTAATGATTTGCCATTTCCCCTTCCAATTCATTTTAAAGATGAGAGAACTGAGGCAAAGTTAAATGGCTTGTCCAGAATCATACAGGTGGTAAATGTCTGAGGCCAGATTTGAACTTAGGAAAATGAATTTTATTAACTTCATGCCCTGAACTCTATCCACTGCATCACGTAGGTGCCCCATAAGAGTGATTAGTAACTTCTGGATTTGCTTGTTATATTATGGTTTTTACCATGGTCAAAGAAGAACTTTTTGGAGTCACAGAATTTCAGACTTGGAAGTAATCTCAGCAGCCATCTAGACATATTTCTAAAAACGGAATCCTTTTTATATCATATTTAATGGGATGTTTTTTTTTTTTTTATCTTTTTTTTTTTTTTTTTTTGCTTCCAGTGAGTGGAAACTACTGCTTGTAGAAGACAGCCTATTTCACTTGTAATAATTTGAGTTATTAGAAAGTTTTTCCTTTCCTTTGACACTTTCCCCTGTTGATCCTAGTTCTGCTCTTTGGAGCCAAACAGAACAAATCTAATTCATTTTTCACCTTTAGTTTCTTCTTTATTTTAATGTCTATAACTTCTAGACTGAGGGGTAAACTGAACCAGAACTGAACAATTTATGAACGGATTTAGTGTTGTATACTTCTCACATGATACTCATTGTATATATAAAACCTATACAGCAGATATAATATGGGACATATACTTGCCTTTGTATGTGTGCATCTAAGATAAAATGTAAATGGATATTAATTTTGGGAGTTGGGGAGGAGGTGAGGAGGAGAGATCTGAGAAAGTCTTCCTGAAGAAGGTAAGATTTGAGCTGAATCCTGAAGGAAGAAAAGGAAGTTATCAGTTGTAGATAAAGAAGGACATGTAACATATGGGAAATAGCTGTGAAAATGCATTGAGATAGAGAGTCAAATATGAGGATGAACAAGTAGCCCCATATTGCTGGATCATAGAGTGTACAGAGAAGAGTGAAGTGTTTGAGAAAACAAAATATTATAGGCAAGAAAATTAGGCTCCTCTGATCTACTCCTTCTCAAATGAAAAGAAAAATAAAACTTATAACAAATATGCGTGGTTAAGCAAAACAAATTTCTATGTTGGCCATGACCAAAAATCTTTCGTTTTGCATATTTATCTTGTCACTTCTTATTCAGGAGGAAAGGCAGTTCAAAGGTCCTTGTTATCTTCAGTGAAAGTGGTTTGAAATGAATGAGGAGGCCAAAACTAGTGTAAGGAGTGGTTAGAAGTGTGATGTTAGAAAGTGAGCATACATACTGTAGGTAGATTTTTCCTGGAGTTTTAAACAAGGAGAAAAAATATGGAGGGTAACAGTTACCATATGTAGTTGGATAAAGTCTTTTTTTATGGATGAAAAACAAAAATGAAAACATGGGGCTGTTTGCAGGTAGTTGGGCAGAAGCAAATCAGGAGAGTTTGAAGAGCAGAAAAAGTTAGACTAATAATAGGAGCCAGAGAAGAAAGTAGGTTGAAGATGAAGGGTTCATTCCAACATAAGGTCCTATCATTCTTATAGTTGTAATTTGTACCTTTTTTTTTTTTGTATTGGAAATATATCATGAGCAATATGCTAACTTATCTAAAACTTGCAATATATGTTGTTTTTTATTCAAGAAACAATCATTTAATACTTAAAATAAGAACTTTTTTTTTAAAAAAGCATTTTCATTTTTTGTCATTCTTATTCATCAGTTAATTCTCCAAAGAAGATCTACTCAGCCTACTAGAGCCCTTCCCTGATTATTTTGATATCATGTGGTTATAATGTAAAGGTTTCTTTTTTCTGTCCCCATTGAAATTTGGAAAAAAGAAAATCATCTTTTATGTCTACCTGCCTCTCTCTCTATCTCTTTCAAACCATATGCAAACTTTATTCCATGTGTAGACTTTCTTTTGGCCATGACTGCCCCAAAACCCAGTTGATCTCTGAAAACACAAATTCTTAATACAAAAATCAATGGAATTTTTTTTTGAAGGTGGAAGTACATGAGACTATTTTTGTAAAGAAGAAATTAGATCACATTGTGTGCTAAACTCAGTTAAGAAGTTCAAGGATTTTAACAGAGGCAGATGTTTTGATAGTGTGTGTTGAATGTGAAAGGTCTATATATAGCCTTCCTTATTAATGTTTCTACTGTAGGAATAAAGGAGTTTGGTTTTGCCCTGAAACTCATAACCCCCCAACAGTTTTTTGCTTTGATCTACTAGGCAGACTAACCAGATGTTTCTCCAAATAAATATTTCTTGAAAACTATGATTGAAATTTTTTTAAAAAAGGAAAGATTTTAATCTGAATGAAGCCTTTAGATAGTTCTTTTATTTATTTATTTATTTTTTTTTGGAGTCTGGATTAGAATTTTGACATCTTGGGAACATCTTTTCTATAACATGAAGGGGAATGATACCAGACTTATTTAATTCTCTTCTGTTTTGAATTTACCTAAGTTTCCATGCTAGGTTTCTCAAATGAAGAGATCTGAACTATTTCTATTTATGTTATCAAATATTTCCTGACTTTTGACTTTCACTTCTATTATATTATTAGACTAAGGTCTACAAGGATAACAGTGGAAAACTAGAGGGTTGCACTGGTACCCAGAAAATATAAAAACATCTATGAGGAAGGCTTATAGCACATTGGGAAAATATCAGTAAGAATTACATAGACTAGAAGGTGTGGATGGATTGTAATCTGCACCAATGGAGTGAATATCCATGTGAATGAAATCATAGATCCACTGAAAAAACTATGGCTGTGTTTATATAATGTCAAAATTCAATGAAACTTTGGGGGAAAAGGCAACTTTATATAAAATATTATTCAAAAGTTATTTGATATGGCATAGTAAATTTTCATGAATACAGAGTTGATGCATCCAAATTCAAGATATTCAGTGTTCCTGCAGGTGAAAATTCACATTAAAAATGAACAAGGAAATACCTTGGCTGTTAGTATTTGATTGAGTTCTTTATGTTCTTTAGTTTTATTCTGCAAAAATGTAAATTTAGTTTAATTCCATTTTATGATTTAATGAAGCTTGCATAGGATTGGTATTCTCTTACACTGTGTGAGTATAAACTCCTTACCCTTGTAACTTCATCCTTGCAGAGATTTACTTACAGGTCAGGCTTTTGCCCTATAACTGTTGTTTGCTCTTTTATAGTCATGTCTGACTCTTCCTGATGTGATTCCTTATCTTGGCAGAGACACTGGAGTGTTTTATAATTTTCTTCTTCAGCTCGTTTTACATTTGAGGAAATTAAGATTAAAAAAAGGGTTAAGTGACTTTTCCAGGATCACACAGCTAGCCAGTAATTGAGAACTTAATTATAATTGGAGCTCAAAAAGTTGAATCTTCCTGATTCCTGACTCCAGGTCTCCAGGTCTCCAGGCTCCCAAGATCCCAAACCCCCAGGTCCTTCACTCTAGCCACTTAGCCAACTAGTTGCACAATCATGTAATGGACTCTACCTTTTATTCTAATATTCTTCAGTCATTTGAGTCTCAGTTCTATTATTGTAATTTGTATATCCACTTTGGTATTATCCACCTTAGTAATTTCACCCACCACCCATTTAATTTAAATGTAAATTCCTTTGTGACCTTGTCTATCACCTTCTCCACCAAAATTCTAGTGGATTCTACCTAAGATGCTGCTTATCTACAGCCTAATCCTATTATCTAAGGACCATTCTCCTATTCTAAATTGGGAAGAGCTGAGGTACCTCCCAAAGCACTTTCTCATTAAAATCTCTACCAATAAGGATTGTCTCACCTTTGCCAGGCAAGGTTCAAAAGATATAGAGTCAGGGAATTAGAAAGAAAGACATAGCAGCTTTCACTGAGTCATTTTGCCTGCCTGAGCCAGCCATTTTGATCCATTTTGCTATCATATCCATATGCTCTGTTTAAAAACAAAACAAAACAAAACTGGAATAAAGCTTGGAAATTTTGAACTTCAGTCTATGTTTATTAATTTCTATTACCACAATTTGCATGACCCTCCAATGTGAATTTCATAAAAGATAAGTAAACTTGAATGTCACCAAAGTAGTGAAAATGGTCACAATGAAAAATATGAGTAATCTTTTTCCTCTTCTGCCACTCTCACCTCCAACATAATGAATAGTATTTTTTCCTCCTATATTTATGCACTCCTTTGTAGAGGCCTTTTTGTTTCTTTTAAAAGATAGCTCCTTTCATCTTTCTGGCTTTGTTTTTTTTTTTTTTTTTTTCCCTGCAATAGAAAAGCTACCTCTTGAAGGCTCCAAATGTGAGGATGACTTTTATTGACGCAATCCATTGGAATAAAAACTTAGCATGATTGCCCCTGGAGATATCAGGAATGAAAGTCACCATGACAGCCGTTGCCCTGATAAGCAGACAACCCATTTTGAGGAAACATTTTTCAGTGGTACAGACATTTATTTAAAGCAGTCTCAAGGTAGGAAAAACTGACCAGCATTTCCCCCAGTACACTGAAGTTTCTGGATATTGTTTTCACACATGCATATTAATCATGCCCACAGAGAGCAGCAAAATTCTTTGAATGAAAACATTCATTGTGAAAGAAATGAATGCAATTATAATTCATAGGAGCACTTTCCCTAAATAACAGCTGTTAACCCTTAATTTGAAACTATGTCAGGAATCCCTAATGTTGCTCATTTAGGCATCTTGTGGCTTTTAAAAAGTTGCCACTTAATTTAACATTAGTATTCTTTCTTCATCTTTCATTCTTTCCATGCATTTCTCAATGCACCTGGCAATGACTATCATTGAAGAAATCTATGTAGCAGCATAATGGGTAGATTTCTGGGATGAGTTTCAATCAGTCAGTAAGCATTGATCCTGTCAAATGCTATACTAGGAACTGGGGAAGTTAAAAACACCCTCATTCAGTAGGAATGTTTATCACATAAATGTGTTGAAAACACATTAAATACATACGAGGTCATTTCAGGTGAGAAGGAAACATTAGCAGAGGAGTGCATTAGGAAGGATATTATAGAGAAGGTGACATTTTTAACAGGCAGAGATAAGAAAAGGGATCATCCCATCTATGTATTATGGCCATTTGAAAAGCAGAGAGCCCGGAGATGAAATGGGTAGAAGAATAGGGCAGAAAAAGTGAGTTAAACTCAGGGGCTCTAACTCTGGAATCAATCCTTTTGTGACTTTGTCCTGTACTGATTATACCCACTAGATTAGGGTTATAGAATCTAGTTGGAAGACCAGTTGGAAAAAGGCCTTTTGAGACTGGAACAAGATTAGTATGTTTAGGAAGAGTAGGGACAACTGACCTGTTTCGGGGAGAAAGTTCTCATAGTGATTAGGGCAGCCAGGCAATACAGAGGGTAGAGTACCAGGTATAGAGTCAGTAAGACTCATCTTCTCGTGTTCAAATTTGTTCACAGACACCAAACTGGACAAGTCACCCTATTTGCCTCAGTTTCCTTATCTGTCAGGAAGGAGATGGCAAACCACTCCAGTTTCTTTGCTAAGGAAATACCCCAAAAGGATCACAAAGAGTCAAACACAACTGAAAAATGACTGAACAACATCAACCAAAACAATAATAACAATAATAAAATAATAATAAAAGCTTGGGAATGTACCACAGAGACTTTTAATTGTTAGACCAACAAGTTTGGACTTTATCTTGAAAGCATTTAAATATCCACTAGACATTTTTGAGCAGAAGACTGTCTTTATGAAAATGTTCTGTATATGTTTGGGAACTGAGGAGATTGAGATAAAAAGATGCAGTGAGTTGTTCTTGCTCACATATCTGCTAAATTTTTAATCCCAACCCTGATTCTAAAGCTGATGTCTTTTTTCAGATGCCAAACTACTGTCAGTTCATCCAAAAGCCTTTAGTTTAGAGTGGCGAAAACCAATGTCTTGAAGAGATTTACTTGAAAAGGTTAAATAACATGCCTAAGGACTCTCTGTTTGTTAGTGACAGTATTAGAGCTAAAACTTCCATCTTTGGATGACTAAACACATTAAGTTGAAAATTCTCTCCATTACACCAAATCATTTCCTTCAGTCTTACACAAGCAAGACAGGGATTGACCTAAGCAGTAAATGGAATGTATTCCAATGAAGTTTACATCATAAATTCCTATATTTTTTTGAACCAGAAGGGGAAAAAAGTCAGAAATGGTTGCCTAGAAAATGTAGCAGAAAAAAAAAAGAGAGAGATTTATGAGTGGAGTCTTCTGAGCTCTGTATGTATCCTGCAATTTCTTAATGTGCCCTGATCTATTTTTCTACTTCTCTGATAGAAATTCAGACTTTTAATCACAAAATTGATTGAAATTCATTTCAGACTTTTGAATATTATACAGTTGGGGAATTATAGTGAAGCCACTACTTGTCTAACTCTACCTTCCAAATGAGAAATGATGTCTATCAACAGTTAATTCACTTCAAAAAAAATTTATTGGATGCCTGCTACATAATGGCATTGTGCTAGACAATGGAGATACTGTTAAAACTATCTCTGCCCCAAAGAGGCTTACATTTTAATGTATAGTCTTTAAATAAAGAGTTAGGAACTAGAATGAGGAAGATGGGGTTTTAATATACTCCCAGATATTATACTTTAGACAAGTCAATCTCTGAGCTACTATTTCTGTATCTATAAAATGGAATAATACCTATGTAACTTATTTTATAGGGATATTAGAATTAAATGTTAATATATGCAAAGTATTCTAGGAATGCCAGTCATTATTCTTACTGGGTGATGCCCGTTTTAGAAGAAAATAGAAGCACTGATAGGGAAGGCAAGTTGTAGACTAATAAATAGAGAAAGGGAAGAGTGCCAGTGATGAAAAGACCAGAGGAGAGGAGAGGACCATAGTCTGGTTGCACAAATAGCCAAGGTTGACACAGTGCCATTGTAAAGGCTTATCAGTCATAAAGCAGCTCTGCTGTGTAGGTTGCTTAGGTAGAGCGATGGATGCTGGCAAACAGCCATTGTATCTTTATGAGAAAGAGACAAATGCCCCAAAGTTAGTGGCTGTCAAGGATCCCCCCCCCCCCAAGAAATCTCCTTCTCCTTCTGGGAATATGCTTGTTTTCTCTTTATTACACATCATCTTCATTTGGTTCTAAATCTGTATTTTATATTAATGTTCGTCATGATCTAGAGTGATCATGGATAAGACAAATTATTATCTTCCCTATAGTATATTTGGGCGGCTAGGTGGCACACTGAATACAGCGCCAAGTCTGGAAAAGGAAATGGCAAATCATTCCAGTATCTCTGCCAAGGAAACCCCAAATGGGGTCACAAAAAATTGGACTCAACCGAAATGGCTAAACAACAATCACAACAGTGCTAGGTTTAGAAAGGTTGGCAGTGTAAAGTACATCTTAGAAAGATGTCTGTAAGGAACAGTGACCAGTAAAAAGCCTTTGGTACATTTTACCTCAATAAATGTGGGGCAGCTACACAGAGCAGTGGATATTGCTTGACTTGGAGTTAGGAAGGCTTGGGTTCTGCCTTAAATGTGACTGGAGTAGTCATTTATCCTCTTATCCTCAGTTTGAGCATCTTCCTTACAGTTGCTATGAAGATAAATAATATTGTAAAGTGCTCTCCAAACTTTAAATGATAACTGTTACTATTCCTTCTGCTATTCCTGTTCCTCTTCCTCCTTCTCCTTCTCCCTCTCCTTTTCTTACTGCTCCTCTTCCTACTATTCTTACAATTGATCGATGGTGTTGTTAATATCAATATTTCTTCTATTGATGCACCTGGAAGCCTTGCTATACCTTCACAAACTTTTGTAAACCTTCTCCAGGCCTTTTCTCAGAGCCTTTCAGTTTTTCATAGAGATTTCTCAAGGAATTCACCTAATGTAATTGGGTTACTTTTCTTTATTCTCCTGCATTTGGCCCAGAAAAAGATTAATACCATACCTCTTTCAAAAATTTAGTGATTCAGAAAAAACAAACAAACAAACAAAACCCAACTAGTTCCTGCCCCCACTCTTTCCTTTGGACAACTAAGACTGTATTGTTCAGTTTTCCTGCTTTCTGAATGGACCAAAAAAGAGTCTGTCTGATGAGAATAGAGCTTAAAAAACAAACAAAAACAAAAACAAAAAAACAAACTAAATTTTGTCGGGTAGTTCTTTCTGTATAGGCTTTAAAATTTTGAGCACATTGTTTCCCTCTATTAAAAAATAACATGTGTTAAAGGTCATTAGTCTAATTTTCACCTGCTCATTATTTTTTTAACTATATTGACTTAGAAATCAAGTAAATAACTCTACTTAATAATAACTATTGACTAAAAGTTGCTTTAGAAGTCAAGTAGCCTATACTCATTTGTATAACTTCAGAGGCAAAGATACCCTTTGTTCTAACACAGGGGTGGGGAACTTTTCTTCTGCCAAGGGCCATTTGGATATTTATAACAGTGTTCACAGACCATGCAAAATTATCAATTTATAGAATTCAAACAGTGAGAGGTTATTGTACCTCGCTTTCAGCTCTTTATCACCTAGCAAATGATTTCTGGGGCTTTATAATGCCAGACATTATAAAGACATTCCTCACCCCTGCTTTAACATGTTATTTCAAAAGGCATGGCAAAAAAATTATAAAATAAAATAAATAAAAAGGCATAGCAATAGATTATTAGATCCATTTTACAGATGATGAAACTGATGAGCTTAGGTTAAGTGCTTTAGACAAAGTAAGAAAATGACCAATTGGCCTGAATTTAGAAGCGAAGTTTTCTCAATTGTAGTCACTTGTGATTATTTTACTCATTATGATTCAGATGGCAGAGAGTGCATCTTATTTTAAAGGAGACATAACAAGTGAATATGCACTTAATTTTATCCAGAGACATAGAGAATAGAGATTTCTTTGGCTAAAATGGATTCTAACTTATGGGTAAACTAAAGATGTTGGCTCTTGATATCTTAAGAGTTCATTATGTTGTGTCACTAAGAATATGAGCTGAAATGGAGCGTTAATTAGTAGATGTCTAAATGAAGAAACCAGAAGTCACAAAAAATGATTCTAAAGGAAATTGGAAGGTGTAGTAAAGATAATTCTACCCAATCATATGACCCTTCATTTTAATTGGTTCTAGTGCTATTTGCATGTGTTAATGAGGGCAGAGCTGTACAAATTAATACTCTGACCAGAATAGCATCTTGCCTCCACTATTGACAGTGTTCTCCTTATGTCTAAGTTAAAGGGGAGAAAAGTTAATTATTTAAAGCCAGAGTTCAGTCTTTCTCGGGGGGGTGATCATGTTGTTAGTTTTTGCTTGTCATCAAAAGGCTTTGTGATTTCATGAGATTTAGATTTTTTTTGACATTACTTAGTAAATAAACTCCTCTTGCCTTTTTAGGCCACTACTAAGGCATCACTTGCTGTTTCTTTAATAGAGGGATACAAAATATTTGCAATCTCTCTTATTCATGTTTCACAATTTTCATACATATTTCAACTTCATCCTTACAAAAAAGGCATAGTATGAGCTAAGTATAATGAGAATATTTGTAATTTTATATTTTTATATATTATGTGATATGTAAGGTAACATATATAAGAATTCAGAATAATAATAAATTATCATATCCATTTTATTAATAGAAAACTGAAAATCAAGGGAGTTTACAAACACATATCATTTTCTTAAGAGAGATGGAATGAAAACCAGATCCCCTGAATCCCAACATTTTTGTTTTTTCTTCCTCTGAATAACATGTTCTTTCTTAAGTAGTCAGCTGTGTGGCAGAGTACCAATAGCCAAGAAGACCTTAGTTCAAATTTGGCCTCAAAATCTTATCAACTGTGTGACCCTGGATTATGGGATACTTAACCTATGTTTGCTTCAAGTTTATTATTTATAAAATGGAAATAATAATAGCATGTATTTTCCAGGGCTGTGAGCTGGATCAAAGGAGAGAATAATTATAAAGGGCATAACACAATTGGTACATATAAGTACTATATAAATATTAGTTATTAGTAATTGTTATTAAGCATATTATCACTCACATTTTATGATGCTTTAAAATTACAAAATCTTTTCTTCCTAATAGCTCTGAGAAATAAATAATTCAAACACAAGATTTTTACTTTTTACAGATGAGGAAACTTGAGGGTTAGAGATTTATGTTCCAAGTGATAGAAATGAGATTGAATTTAAGTTGCTTGACTGAAAGACTATTATCTGTTTATATCATGTTTTAAATTCAGCCAACACATATTTTTAGTTTGCCTGTGTCAGGTGACAGATAAGCTAGTGATTTTAGCATGAAGTACAGTGGAAATAATCCTTATTTATAGTTGCTTTTTGATTCTGCTGTTTGCCGGGGGGTGTGTAGATATGTGGGTATACCAGTTTGAACTTAGCTCTATGTTCCCACCCAGCTGCTAACCCATCCTCTGCTATATTTCAGAGTGTTAATCAAGAGATCATGGTAAATTAGAATTGGTTTCCCAGAGAAGTAGATAATAGTAGATATGTCTGAATGATGAAGACAGAATCTTTTTTACTTACTTAAATCAGTATGTAAATAAATCGTAATTAATTGGAGAACATATCCCATAATAAGATATTACATAATGTCCAAGAGCTTATTACTCTCCAAAATCTTGAGTCCCCTTTCCAGATATTAGATCAACCTGGACATGGTATTCTAGGTAATAGTTTAAATCTTCCCTTGAGTAGACAATGGAGTGCAAATAAGAGTACTCATAAGAGGTTTGACTTGCATTCTCCATAGGAACTGGTTATCAATTATACATAGAGAAACTCTGGACTCAAAGTCTTTTGGCTCCCCTGAAACATGGAATCTGGTACAAACTGGAATATAGGAAGTTGCTATTTTCTTCATCTCCATCTTGGCTCTCTGATCATTGCTGCAGTCTTTGATCCATTGGTAAATTAGAAGCAGCATTTAAGCCCAACAAAGAGCATCTGCGACCATTGAATGCTGTGAAATCCTCCTCATTCAAGCCTTAACCACCATTTTTTGTGATGTAACTGGCTGAAATCTTTTCCACTCTCTGTCCTCTAGACTAAAGCCCTTGCTGTTCTTCACAGCAAAGAGAAGGGGTAACTGTGGAGTGAAGGGTTATTAACAAGTAAAAGAAGAGGCATGGATTAGGTGGCCTTTAAGGTCACTTCTAGTTCAAAAATACATTATTTTAGGATGCTTTGACTTACTGATTGCTTTTCTTCTCTGATGGATAAATCACAAAAAGATTTCTTTGAAAATATGTATTTTGATGAACAAGCTTGCTTTTCTCTAAAAGAAATTATTATATTGTAGAAAACATGTATCTGGTAATTTTTTTGGTGTGAATGAAGATTGCTATTGTTGTTTTTAAGCAACTTATTCTTTTCTATTTTTAAACTCTAAACATCTAATCAAAGACTATAAAAAAACAAAAACATCACTGTTATCTATGTGTGTATTCTCCCTCTGATAGACTGTAAGTTCCATGAAGGTAGGCAGTATAAATTTTTTATTTTTTTTATTGCTTTCTCCTGATTGGTTCTGAATAGATGTTTAATGCATGAGTAAATGAATAAATAAAAGTAATAGATGGTATTACTGAATCCCTTGGTTACAGAATTTGATGATTTCATGCAAAATTTCCCTAGGAATGAGAGGCCAGTTTTGTCATAGTTAAAATAGATTTTAATTATCACCTAAAATGATGGATTGCAAATGAAAAACAAAAACTAGAAATGTCTTTTGTTAAAGGACTTTGGTAATCTGGAACCTATAATTTCTCAACTTGCCAAAAGTTACAGACACAGACAATGCAAGTGCATGTGTGCATGCATGCACACACACCTACACCCACACCCACACCAAATTGTGCTTCTCATTGCCAAGGGCGCTATTGTAGTTGGGGGGAAAAAAGTAGAAGTTCTTTGCTAAATATCTAAGTTTAAACATGGAAGAAATAAAAAGGAAAAACCAATGTGGGGTAGAAAAAGTAGCCCTGGAAATCAGGAGATCTAGCTTCAAATCCTTCATTTAAGACTGTGATGTCTGGGAAAAATCCTTTTCCTCATTTTCCTCATCTACAAAATGAAGATGTTTGAATCAATGATCTCTAAGGACTCCTCCATCTAGCTCTAAATTATTATTATTATTACTTTTTTTTTTTGCTGAGGTAATCAGGGTTAAGTGACTTGCCCAGGGTCACACAGCTAGGAAGTGTTAAGTGTTTGAGATCAGATTTGAACTCAGGTCTTCCTGACTTCAGGCTGGTACTCTATCTACTGCACCAACTAGCTGCCCATCTAGCTCTAAATTAAATGATTTAAGGAGTCTGGCTCTAAGAACAGATTCTAAAGCAGAAATAACATACCAGCATGATTGCACCTCCCCCCTCTCTTTTCTTCCCTGGAATTTTTTGATTTTCCTCTTCTTTCCTGCCTGAAATTTTGACAGTTAGTGATAAGGATTAGAGGTGAGTGCCAATTGTTAAAGGAAGATAGGGGACTGCCAACAATGTGATTTAATCTGTTTCAAAATCTTGTATTTGGGAGATGCTTTGCTACATGTGACCAAAATTCATCCAGTGCTATAATTAAAAGACTTTAGTTAAATGATTGACTAAACTCTTTTAAGAGGTGGGCTTGTCTGGGAGACTGGCACTGCTTCTGAAGAAAAATCCTAGTTGTCTACACAATTAAGTATAGCATAATAGAAAGAACATTGTTTGAAGTCAGATGTTTACTAGTTTGTCATGTCCAACTTTTGGTGACCCCCATTGGAGATTTTCTTGGCATAGATATTGGATTGGTTTGTCAGTAGAAAAATAGCTCATTTTACAGATGAGGAAACTGAGAAAATAGGATTAAATGATTTACCTAAGATCACACAGTAAGCATATCAGGTCAGATTTGAACTCAGGAAAATGAATCTTTCTGACTTCAGGCTCAGCACTCTTATCCACTAAATCACCACATTTAGTAGCATTTGTTCCTGGTTATCATTCTGGGCTGCCTATAGTATTCTATTTTAAGGACAGAATAAATTACACAACTTTCAGGCTGTGATCTGTGCCTTTCCTGTTTTTAAAATCTTTTATTCTTTACTTTTTCCCCCCTATAATCTATAACCCAGCTTGCTTTTTCAAATCTCCCATCTCACTACTTTTGTGTGGGTTTTTCCCCATGCTGGGAATATTCTCCCTCTTCACCTATGCCTGTTAGTTTCCTTTACTTCCTTCAAGTCTCAACTGAGATAATGCTTTCTTTGGGTCTCTCAAGCCTACTAGAAGCCTTTCCCTCTGAAATTATTATATACTCTGTGTATATCTTTATATAACTATTTTTATCTTTGTATTTCCAGTTTATTATTATTTATTATGTACCTGGCACATAATAATCACTTAGTAAATGATTATTGGTTTATTAAATGTGAGAAATCAGTACACATGAAGAGAGAGTATGCTAAAACATAGATACATTCGCTGATGATGTTGGCAAAATTTCCCTGTACAAACTATCACATAATACTGCTCATTCTTTTACTTCTGTATCTAAGTGTTGACTGTAAATATTTATTTTCTACAACACATTTGTTTATCTAGAAACCTACCAGCTGAGTCCTTGAAAGAAGAGGACAAATATTTGATATTTCTAAAGTGGCATAGCTGTAAATGGCTGAAGGCATTCTGTGTTATACGTAATTGCTTATCACATAAAATTGTGGTGCTGCTTTCAGAAAACGTCAAGAAAATTGTTCAGTTCACTAGTAAGGGAATCAAGGAATCTAAACACATAGTGTCTTTGCTTTAGCCTCATTTGCCTGTATAGTAGTGAGATTTTAGAATGCCAGACCATAACACTGGAGGAGATTTAGGACAAAGAATGTCAGAAATAGAAGGAAAATTAGAATTAAGAACATAGGATGTTGGATCTGAAAGAGACCTTAAAACATAGGGCATACAATTTTTGCTGTAGATTTGAAGGAATTCTAGGAAAAATTTAGTCTGACTCCCTTCTTGCAAAAATGAGAAGAGTGAAATCCTTAGAGGGTAAACTGAACTTCCTAAAATCACATTGTTTGTTGTTCATCCTTCATTCTTTTTAAAAAATTTTTATTAAAACTTTTTATTTGCAAAACATATGCATGGATAATTTTTTCAACATTGACCCTTGCAAAGCTTTCTGTTACAAATTTTCTCCCTACCCCTTACCCTCCCCCCTAGATGGCAGGAAATATAATATCTGTTAATTATGTTAAAATAATTGACAAATCGAATATGTGTTTATATATATATTTATACAGTTATCTTGCTGTACAAGAAAAATCGGATCTACAAGAAGAAAAAAATCTGAGAAGGGGAAACATAATGCAAGCAAATATCAATAGAGTGTGAAAATGCTGTGTTGTGGTCCACACTCAGATCTCACAGGCCTCTCCCTAGGTGTATATAATTTTCTTCATCACTGTAACAGTTGGAACTGGTTTGAAACATCTCATTGTTGAAGAGAACTATGTCCTCCAGAATTGATCATCATATAGTCTTGTTGTTACTGTGTATAATGATCTCCTGGTTCTGCTTGTTTCACTCAGCATCAGATCATGCAAGTCTCTCCAGGCCTCTCTGAAATCGTCCTGCTGGTCATTTCTTACAGAACAATAATATTCCATAACATTCATATACCATAATTTATTCAACCATTCTCCCACTGATAGGCATCCATTCAGCTTCCAGTTTCTAGCCACTACACAAAGGGCTGCCACAAACATTCTTGCACATGTGGGGCCCTTTCCTTCCTTTAAGATCTTTTTGGTCATCCTTCATTCTTGAAGATGCCTTATGACATCAGGAATGTGATACTGTGACTTGCAAGTAAATTGAATTTGGATGAGGCAGAGTCCAGCCTCAGTCTCTTCTCTAGTCATTAGACTCCAGTGGGCCAAGATGACTGGCAATGGCCCCAGGTTCTTGGGAGATCTTGGCCTTTTTCTACTAAAGTCTTTGGCAGTCAGGACTCATAGTTCCTTAAGTAAATTTTAGAATTGGCCTTCAAATACATGTTTGCTCACTCCCAAACCAATGCTCTTCTCAGCTGGAAAGAACAGTAGGACCTTGAATGTCAGAGCTGGAATGTGTTTTAATATAAAAAACATAAAAGTTAGAACTATGGGATCTAAGAAATCATTAAATGACTAAATCTTGGTTCAACTTTTTAATTTTAGTGAGATCTCAGGAAGGGAAATGAGGTGCTCAAAATAATACAACTCATTGGTGGCATGTTGAATACTTGAACTAAGTCTCCTGACTTCTTTCTCAATGTTCTTTTCCCTACTCTCCTAAACTACCATTTTAAAACATGAATTATTGACTGTTTGCCTTTCATTTTGAACCAAGAGCAAGACAAAGGCCAGCCTAATAATGGTTTTAGTTTCCAAGTGGCCCATATAAACTCAATTCTGGTGTTCTCTATTTACTAAATCCTGATGTGTGGCATTCAATTAATCACTTCCTAACATGTTGCTGAAATAATAGCAAATGGAACAAATGTATTTCCCATAAACTATCACCACACAGGCATTGTGGTGGTGAACATTAATAGCTGCTACCAGGTAATAATGAATGTTATTTTTATAGCCCAATGTGATTTGAACGTGAGCTCAGACTTTGCCGTACAGTTGAAATAAAAATTGGTGATAGTAGTAGGTCTGTTTCTAATAAAATGAAGAAAACTCATACATTGTAATTCATATGAGCAATGTAATTGGAAGCAAAGGTCTTATTTAGGTGAATCAGTAATAGTTTAATGCTTTTCTGCCTTGGAAAAAAAAAATGTCTCTCAATTCCCTTTTCCTCAACTTCAAATCTTCACATACTGCAACCAGACACTTAGGCAAGTGAGAAGTTGATAAACTTTATTGCAAAAAGTGAACCATTAGATCACATATCTAGGACTCTAAGTTACCTTAGGGACCAGGGAATCCAATCCTTTCATTTTATAAATGGGGCAACTGAGGTCTAATGAACTAAATTAATTTGGCCAAGGAAGCACACAAGTAGTAATTCAGAACGAGAATTTGAATCAATATTCTGTGATTCCAGAGTCAGTGCTTTTTATACTGTACTACAGATTTAAAGCAAAGTGTTTGTTTTATTATCTGGTTTGATTTTTTTTTTAAGACAATCATGTGGATTTGAATCAGAAGAGCTGGAGTCATATCCTGAATCCACCACTTACTGTATGTGTGACTTTGAGACAGACACCTTGCTGCACCAGGATTTGGTTTCTTCACATATAAAATGAGGATTGGGCAACATGATCTCTAAAGATTCTTCAGGCTCTAATATTATTCATCAATACATAACCAAATTTATTGCTTATCTAAACTTTTTGGTTTTTTTTCTTCCTATCTATATATCTTCAGTCATTATTGCAATTCATTTCACACCCTCAGAGACAATTTGCATTTGGCATAATTGATGCTATAGGGTGGCTATTAAAATATATGTATTTTAAATTTTATGAGTATGAATGTGTTGGATTGGGGAAATAAAACAAGTCATTTAGTTTCTCTGGGCCTTAGCTTCCTCATTTTTTAAATAAGGAATAGAGATCAGATCAGTGATTTTCATCTTTTCAGATATGAGGACCTGGGTTTTTAAAAAATACTATAAAATGTCACATTTTTAAAATATGCATTAGTATACATTGGTAGAAAAAATGTACGAAAATGAAAAATTATGATTTACTAATGCTTTCAATTAAATTTATATTTAATCACAACATTTATAACATTCAGAAAAATAGAACTACATATATGTACATATGTAGACCGGATATATAATTTAATCAGTCTGTAAAAAATATTGACTAAACAGGATCATAATACAGATTTTGTTATACATGAAAGCCAGGATGGTATAGTAGATCTGTCTTGGAATTAAGAAGACCTGAGTTTGCATTCTGTCTCTGACATGCTGTGCTGTGCAATTATAGAAAAGTTACTTAATATCTCAGTATCACAATACTTTAAAACTATAAATTAGAGCTAAGTTGCCAGTTTGCATTCGTGTGGTAGGTTTCTAAATGAGCCATTTTCCACACACAGACCTGGACCAAAAGTAAAAAAAAAATAAAATAAACATCAAGATGACGTTAGTTTTATGGACCACTTAAACTGAACCTGACCAACACGGGTTATTTGATCAACATGATCTCTAAGCTCCTTTACAGCTCTAAAATCATGGGCTATTTGTTTCTATTTCTCACACACACACACACACACACACACACACACACACACACACACACCCCATATGTCACAATCACTGGTCTCAGAGATCCCTTACAATTCCATATCTCTTACTAATATGACTATATACAATTCTTATTATAATAAAATTTGCCAGGTTAGCCTTGTCCAAAAAATTCTTAGGACTCTTAACTGAGAAGAACAAAGTTAATCTATCTCTGCCTGACCAAGATTTCCTGTTGTCTTTTTTTACTCTTCACTGTTATCAAAGCAGTGTCCTCCAAGCACTATCTAATCCATTCAGTAGTATTTATTTTTCTTATCATGTCAAAGGTAACTTGGCATTTGCATTAATAATAGCTCCCCTTTAAAGTGCATTGACACTGTTTGTTTTTGAATGGCCATAAATGATTCTCTGAATCTGAGTAAGGTTGATCTACTCATATCTGTAAATGGAAACTACTTCTATATATGGACCACAACATAAATAGATAAGCTTATCTCTGTATGTATGTACTTTATAGCATACAAATACCACATAAATACACATGGACATTTTCTTGTCATTATCTGGGGTTAATTAATATCTAGTCTATTTTCAATAACTATATTGTTCATATTTATTTATAAGAGCACTTTGAATTATCATTGTTCCCCTGTGTAGAGTTTCCCAAACAATATTTAAAAATGATCCTGTGAGTTCCTGGCATCCCTGTAAAATATGTGTCATGGGCTTACTGCCTTCTTTTTTAAAAAATCATCATTTAAATTGCAATTATTTTTGTATTAATTTTCAAGTTAATCGTAGGATATTTGGATTAAATTTTCAAATATGCATAGCATCGAATAGCATTATTTTAATCCCATAATGTAGAAATATGTGGTGATTCAGTCATTACATTTAAAATCAGCCACAATCCTGCTCCCCATTTTCTGAGCTTTGCTTTTGTCTTTATGGTGAACATAAAAATTCACCTTGTTAATTGCCCAGCCAATTCAGGTCTATCTGAAAGTCAGGAGGTATAGAAATACTTAAATTATTGTCTCTGATCATTGTCAGAAGTGAAAATCAAATAATCTAGTCCACTCATCTTGACTTCATTGAAGTTGCAGAAGCTGTTGCTTTCTATAGCACAGATCCAAAGGGACTCAAGATAAATATGGTCATCGTTAAAAGTTTGGAAAACCCTGGCTCTCACCATTTCACATTCTAGGCATTACTTGAGTTAGAACAGGTGTAATGGATTACCAGATTTGGTTAATGTGGTTTTTTTGTTTTTTTGTTTGTTTGTTTGTTTGTGTTTTTTTTTTTTTTTAATTTTCTCTGAAAGGTGCAGTAAAGGACTTTGGAGGCATTACTTGCTTTCTGAAATTTTAATTAGCCTGTTTAATTATCAATATTATGTAACATGAAACTTTATTTTATTGTTTTCTTTATTTTCAAGTGATGGAATGGGATAAAGGTTCCATGACACAGAGGACCTGACTTCAAGATAACAAAGATCACAGAGACTAGAATAGTTCAGATAGAAAGAGTAAAGATCCCTCAAGTCCCCTACATTTCCCACATCCGGATGCAGAGAAATTCTCTAGACTACCAGTGTAGCTTTACTCAAAGAGCTAGATATCTGACTGGGTTTATACAGATGTAGCTTCTCACTGTCTCTTTATTCCAGGGTCTCTATTAATGATTTGTATAACTTTCTACTGTAATCTAGGAAAGGTGAGAATGCTTTTAGTTTGCTTTCTAAACAGCATTTAATAATGTTTGATAATCTGAAAAATTCTGAGAATAATCTGTGAATTTACCTTCATTCTTGAAACCTTAAGGATCTTCACATAATGAAACAGAATTTGGAAGCCAAAAATATTTTTTGCACTCACTACTTTTGAAATAGAGGCTAGAAGACAGTTTTGACATTTTAATATAAACTATTTAATATTTAATATTTTGATATTTTAAATTACTTTTTTGTTATCTTTTCTACCATTATTGCAGTTATTCAAGATTCCATCTGCCTTCTAATATGAACTTTATTGTTAACTTCAATGACTGTAATATTTAAGCTAGGGTTATAGTGTCTATATATAAAATGCTTTGCAAACCTTAAAGACCTATATAAATTCTAGTTATTATTGTTGTTGTTTTTAATATGCACCTCATAAGTATTTATTGAATTTTAATATTCTTTTAAATTTCATTTAATGCATTTTTTATGCATGGGTTTAGAAAGAGTTAGAATTTATGCATATAGTTACCAATATAGAGTCTAAGATAAAGAATGCTAATTTAGAATCATAGACTAAGTGCTGGATTGACCATTTGAGGTGGAAGATAAGGAAGGGAAGAGGAAGAAGAGGAGTAACAATAGTAATAACATTTATCTGATACTTTAAGGTTTATAAAGTATTTTAATTATCACAAAAACCATTGATTGAAATCATACCAATTTTTGGGAGATAGGTGTTATTATTATCCTCATTTGGCAGATGAGGAAACTAAGACAGAGAAGCTATTGTGACTTACTTAACCATAAATTAGTGTCTGAAGTGGGATTCAAACTGAGGTCTCCCTTGGGCTGATAGTGGAATAAGCATGGAATGCTAATTATCATGGAATAGCAATTCCATGTACTGGATACCTAGTTGTATCTAGATCAGCCCCACCTTTTTTTTTTTCTCCTTCCTCCCTTCTTCCTTCTCTCCCTCCTGCCTTTCTTTCTCTTCCTTCCTTCCTTCCTTTCTTCCGTCCTTCCTAGTTTTTCATTTACTTGCTCAAAGTCACACATGAAAATGAAATGGGATTCTCTAATTCTAACTCCTACAGTCTTTATTATACTGCACTGCTTCACTACATAGAGAAAGAAGTAAATATGGAGTTAGCACAATAAGGTTCCAATTCTGACTTATCTATTTACAATTTCTGTGGTACTGAGGCAAGCCATCTAACATTTCTTTCTCATTTTGCTCACTGAAAAAATCAAGGGGTTGGATTGAAGATTATCTAAGGTCCCTTCCAGGTCTAGTTCTATAATCCTTCATTTCATTTTCTATGTATTTTTTTTTTTTGTAGACAATCTAAAACAAAATTAAAAAACCCAAAAGACAAATGGACTTTTTTTCTTTTTTTTGAGGGGGAGGGAGGGAAGAGGATGAATTAGTAATTTTTCTGTTCCTATTTATAGTATTATTTAAATAAATTAAAGGCAAAAATTTTGGGGTGAGTTAAAAGCAGTCTGATTAGTGATGCCAACAAAAAAAAATTGGAGAAAATAGTAAAAGATACCTTATTTTAACTGAACTGTGACCTTGTGAAATGAGAAGTCATTTTTTTACATTATTGACTGTACCTTCATTTTAATGCAACCCAAGGGATCCAAACATTTTATATGTTTTAACAAGCTAAGTGATTTTATAAAAGTGCTGTTAGCAGGATTTATTTTAATTGGTTATAAGACATAGTGACCTTAAATCATAGCTAGTGCTTAGCTTATAGTTTTATTACAGATTGGATTTCATAAGCAAAGAAACTGATCTAAATATTTTCACAAAATTAGGTTTAATTTTAGAGTCATTTTGTAATAGCATTCGGCTTCTAAAATGCTCATACTAAACATATTTAAAATATATTTAGAATCCCTCCAGTTTGCTAATTCTTCAAACATCTCATCCCATCTTCTATCTCCTTACCTTTGTTTAGGAGTAGGCTATCTACATCTCATATCTGAACTGCACTTGTTCCTTACCTCTTATGCCTAGAGATAGAACCTCTAGCATTCTTTAGAGTTCAGCTCAAATACCACTTCCAATATCAAACTTAGTTTTTGAGAACTTTCTCTCCTACCCACAATTACCTTAACTTTGCTTTGCATATATTTTAAATTTCCTTTTATATAGAATTTAAGCCTCTTGAAGGAATAGGGATTATTTTATTTTTTTCTTTCATTGGCTAGCACATTGCCTTTAATATTAGAAGGACTTAATAAATGCTTACTTATTGATGATTGATTAAAATCACAGATTTTTAGAGTAGGCAAAACTTACATGGCTAAGCCCATTGCTCTCTTTTTATAGATACAACAATTAAGGCTCAGACATATCACATTTATTTGGCATAATTTGATGATAATCTATTATTGATCGTGTTCTCATTGTATATCAGTTGTAGTATATAGTATACAGGATGGAGTAAGTTTGCCCTCAAAACTATTCTCTTTAAAAACTGTAGAAGATAAAGCAAGGCAGGCTGAAGTAGGGCAAAAAATAAAAAAAATCCCTGACTTTAATAGCTAATTCTGATTCTAACAGCTAATTTTGAGGTATGCAATTTTTTTTTAAAAGGGCATGTACTCATCTTAGACATTGGTTTCCTAGACTAAAAAAATGAGTATAATTAATACACAGAATATTTACCTCAGATTTCTTGTAAAGAACCTTTGTTATTCTTAACTTATTAATGACTATAAATTATTACATGCATGTATATATATATATGTGTGTGTGTGTATGTGTGCATACATATGAATGTAAATTGTGTTTCAACAGTCTTTTGATCTGTGTTTTGAAAAAGAGTCATTAAGGCTATAGGAGCACATAATAAGAAAGGATCAAATAGAGACATTTAAAGAGGTGAGACTAAAGTTCCTTATTTTTCTTTTTAAAGGGCAACTAGAGATAGGTAGAAGAAGAGGGAATAGGATTAATGGGGTGGAAGAGAGAGCTAACCAGTGGGAGGAAACATGCAGGTGACAGAAATGCATCCTCCAGGTGTCATACAGACAGGAAGAGGAGAGGCAGACCAAACAAGTGACAGTTAGGATGTTACCATTTTCCTGTTTATTAAGAAAATGTATGTGTTATTACTGCTGTTATTATTAATAATTTATAGAGCATGAAAAATATGCTAAATGCAGGGCAGAATATAGACTTAGTCATCACCCAGAGAGTTTAGAGCCTATAATTATGCAGATGGAACAGACACAAACACAGACCACAGAAAAAATAGGTGACAACATGGTGGAAAGGGCAGGGGTAGGGAGTACTTGATTGCATTTGATTTTCCAATCACATCCTTGTTAACCTTTCCTTGTACATTTTTCATTGAGGTAACTATGGTATATAATGGATACAAAAGATGTGATAAATGGATTGATGCTTATAAGAAACAAAAATCAATTTTTCAGATATGTTGACACTTAATTATTTGATAATAATTTAAATGTATTAGTTATTATGATTTAATTAATGTGGGAGATTAGTCTAAAGTGACCTAAATAATTTACAAGGGAAATATGTAATAGATATGAGAATATTTGAGCCCCAAATTGTTTTTTAAACATTCAGTTCTTTGTCATAATTTTAAGAGTTGCATTTAAAAAAGCAGGTCAAGAATAGATATGAGCTTTTTCTCATTTCTTTTTGGGTGGATATTATATGATTACTTTTATTATATCTATTATTTTTAATTGGCAGAATTGGAACAGGAGGATTAGGCAAATTTCGGCCCATGTAAAAGACTTTAATATATAAGTACCCAAATTAAAATCTCTTAAAACTGAAATATATTCCATTTTTTTGCTTGCCATGAAAATCTTATTTGAATTTTTAATTTAAAAGAACATAAGCTATTTGCATTTTCATATATTTATCTGAAAGGGATATTTGAAATAACCTCTACCTGCTACCATAATGCAAATCTAGTTATGAAATAACATTTCAATAAGAAGTTATATTTTAAATTCCATGAATTTGGGGACATTTATTTGTTTTTCAGTTTTAATTTTTTTGCCCTTATCTTTAAGTAGGATAAGACCAGAATGACTAATTTTTAAAAAGTAAGCATAGTTCCACCTTAAAATTTGAATGTGATATTATCAATGTAAATAAATTCTTCTTAAAGATCAATGAAGCTCAAATTCTTGAAAGAGAAAACAGAAAACTGAAATGTAAAGTTATACTATTTTATAAAGTTATTTGTAATATCTGATTTTTCGGGGGAAAGGGTGAATTAATTTCAAATCAGATGAATTTTTTTTAATTGTCAGATGATGAAAAGCTTAATGAAAAGCCAATTATATAGACTGTTTGCATCTCCTTCCATCTAATTATAGAGCTCTTCTTTTAATAAAAATTATCTTCAAGACTCACTGGAAAAAAATGAACTTAAGTTAGAAGACATAGGAGTTACTTAATAAGAAAAAGGTTATTGCAAAGATTTCTTTAATGCTGGTTTGACTCAGAGTTGCAGTGAACACTGAAATCAAATAGACAAAAAAGTAATGCAAATAAATTCTTTAAGTCTAGTAGTAGTGGGATGACAAATTGATTCAGAGTAAAATTCAAATAATAAAAATTCAGCTAGAAATATTTGACATTTTACTTTCATGCATATGTGAGACTTGGGGAGTGTGGAGATTCTTAAATATTGTACTTACCTCATGCTTTTTCTTGAGAATTTAGCGAGTACACCACTTACTTTGACTGAAAACAATTCAGTAATTCCATATAAATATATTTAAACAAGAACTCACTTGCACAAAATATTTGCAGATTGTATGCTTTATATAAGCTTAGATCTTTACAAACAAATTCCTTTAGCTTCGATGCTGAGAATTGTGCCCTGTGAAGAAGCAGTCTGACAATTTATGAATAAAGGGTTCTTGACAATGGGGATACATATTAGCATTTCAGAGAAGTACCTGTTACATATGAGCATAATCTAGGATAGTATGCCTTAACCATATGCCCCCTTTATTCAATTTGCAATTAATATTACTTGAAATAATATGTTCATTTCCATTTCCAATATTAGAAATTCTCTTGGTCCTGCAGCCAGCGAGAATATTTGACTGAGTACATTTTTAAATAGGCATTAGAATTTATTGCCACAAAACTTAATTCATTCATCATGGAGTCCTTGACTAAACTGTTTTGCAGTTTATATATAACACTCTCTAGAGCCAGGGTAATATAACTATACATTTGTTTCTGTTAATTTGAAAGAGTCATGTTTATCAGTGTTGTTGTCCTTTTTTGATACAATATTATTGCATGCTTATTTATTGCTTTTTTACACTCTTCATACTATGGGAGAATATTTGATGCCTTTAGGAGAATTCATTTTGGTGGTGATATCCTCTATATTTCTCATTAAATTCCTAAGAGCTAGTATATTACTCATCTACGGTATCAAAGCAGTCATGATTTGAGATCATTCATTTAGAGTGCTTTTCTTTTCCATTTTATATTTTTAAGTAATTTTATTTGTGTAATGGGTAACAATAATATGTTCTCATACCAACTTTAATCATAGGTGCAATATCAATATATTCCCATTGTCTGACATTAACTAATGGAGATGATTTTTATAGCTATTTTTTCTTCACATTTTCAAGATCCTTTTACTGCTACTTCCTTACCACCCTCTATAATCTGACTTCTGTTCTTTACCATTCCACTCAGATATTTTCTCTAAGGGAATCACCAAATAGAGAAATTTCTCTATTCTTGACATTTCTGAGATTGTTTTGAGACTACTGCTCTATCCCAAGATACTTGGCTCTTTCTTTTGGGCTTCTATGATTTTAGAAAATTCTCTTCTTGTAAGATTCCCTGAATGCTCCTTCACTGCCATTCATGACTGACTCTTTTCCTCCTCCAAATCCATATATGTAGCCATTTACTTAGACTAAGAGTTTTTTTTTTTTTATTTCTTACGTGTGGTTATCCCATGATTTAAATTATCTCATTTGAATAAAAGTTAATATCACACCCTCACAACTTTCTTAAGTATCAAATCTCAGTAATGCAAGTTTTCAAAATCTAATCCAAATGCCTCCTTTCCTGCAATTTACCTTTTTTTATGCCATCTCCCCAATAGGAAAACCTTCTCCTTTTCCTCAAATTCTGGAGGGTTTTTTTGTTTTTGTTGTTGTTGTTTGTTTGTTTGTTTTTTTGTGTTCTTTCTTTCCTATGAGACCTTCACAGAAAGGAGATCTAAGACCTAGTCCACAGTAATCTTTCCATCATTTGATCTCTAATACCAACATGCATCTTTTCTTACTCAGAAATGATGCACTGTTATAAAATAGCTAGTATGCTATTGTGTTTATTATTTCAATCATGTAGATATTTAATTTTTTGTACATTTATAATTTGCCTTTCCAGCTAAATTATAAAATTTTAAGGAGAGGAACTAGCAAATTATACTTCTTGACCTTAGAAGTTTAAAAAAGAAAAAAAAACCCCACAAAACTAGCCCTAGTATCATAGAAGTTAGAGGGTAAAGGATTTGGACTCATAAGATACAACCTATTCCAATAAACATTTATTAAACACCTCCTCTGTTCAGGGAATTATGTTAATCTCTAGAGATAAAAATACAAAATGAAAACAAATCTTTCCCTCCAGGATCTTATATTCTACTGGGGGAGTGGGAGGTGATACATGAGCATAGATAAGTAAATATACTAATAAGGGAATTAGTAGGGGAAGCAAGAAATACTTAGCATAGGAAATGACATAACTTAAGCATTCTCCAAGGATCATAGTGCTTAAAGCATAGCAGGCATTTAATAAATGTTTATTGATTGATTAAAATGAAGTTGTCTTCTTGGAAGATGATGAGCTTCCTGTCACAAAAATTCTTACACTTAAGACTGACAGCTTGTCAGAATTGTAAGAATTCATGTTTTTGGAAAGATTTTGATTTGATAACTCCTGAGATTTATTACAATTCTAGTATTCTAGAGTTTTATAATTAGTCTCATTAGTAAGATAGTAACAAATAGATAAATAATGTTGACATTCATTTAGCACTTCAAGATGCATAAAATATTTGCATGTGATCTTATTTGATCCCTCCAGCTAATCTGTGAGGTAAGTACTGCAGGTTTTATCAAACCTACTTTACAGATAAGAAAACTGAGTCTTAGAAAAGCTCTTGCCCCTGGTCACATACCTAGTAAGTATTGGAAAGTGATTAGCTTTTAGGCTTTTCTTTGACTTTTCCCAGTGAAACTAGTTACTTCTCAGTGGTAGAATTTTCTATAACCAATATTTTAGATAACAAAATACACATGCATGCATGCACAAAAAGAGATTGAGGGTTAGTGTATTTTTGTCCTGTTCAAAAATAATTTCCTAGAGTAACTGGGCTTGAAGATTTTTGGAAGGAAGGATAAGGCTCAAATGACCCACTTTTTTCTTTTTATTGCCTTTGTTTCAGCCTTTCTCTGTCTTTATGTCTGTGTCTGGCTCTCTGACTCTCTCTCTCTGCTTCTGTCTCTGTTTCTTTCTTAAAGTATGAATTTAATGACTTGTTTCAAGCCATACATTTATGGACATTGTAATGAACTGGTATATTAAGTTGGTTACTGGCAGCTTACCAAATTACCCATTTCTAATAGTTATGGTGCTAATATTCCCTCTTATCTGAAGTGTATTTCCTTCACCAACTGTTCATCTCCTTTTGTTAAAGGGCATCAATTTCCACATGATTTCCACATGATTTCTCAGATCCAGAATCATCAAGGAGGATGCTCAAAAGGGACAATAAATTCATTGGCATTGTCCTAATGGCTGGGATCTGAAATCTGATTAACTCAATTTCACATCTGAATATAATATAATTTCTTGTGTTGCTTAAAATAACATCATTTACTATAGATGTTTGTCTTTGATGTCTTATTACTAAAAAGCTACCCAACTATATCCCAAATAGATTTATCTAAGACTTAAAAATTTTGTTAGTGTTACCTAAATAGGCACTGCAATGTCCTTTCTTTCTTAACCTCTCTCCCCCAAAAGAGCCTTTTTAAAAAATGTTTTAGTTTCCTAAATTCTGCGTATGCTTTAAGGTTTTACTGAAATACTATTTCATCCATAATGCCTTAGGAAACCACTTTGGACAATGTCTCTGATATATGTTCTGCTGTTTGAGAGCTCAGGCTTCAATTCTTCCTTATTTTCAGTTTTATTAAATTTTGCTCATTTGTGCCCTGGGTTCCCAACTAAGTTCCTAGAAAATAGGAAACTTATCTTATTCCTTTTTATTCTATCTTTCACTCCTCCTAGTATTTTACACTTAGTAGATGGCCAATAAACATTAACTCCTTGGTTGATATTTCAGAAATTTATGACAGAATGTAGAGCTTCAAAGGGCTAAGTCACATGGACAAGTCAAGCATTCTTCATTTGGACTCCATAAACCCTTTTATTTATATATATATATATATATATATATATATATGTAAGATAAATGTATTTCAATGTAATTGACTTTTTTTTTGCAATCTTATGGATTTTATCTTTTCATTTAGAACTATTTTTTAGAGTCTATGGGTTTCACCAAACTGCCCTGTCAGTGGCATATAGAAAGATTAAGAATACTTCCCTTAAGCAGATGTGATTGTTTTAATAGGAAGGGCACTAAATTTGGTGTCAGAAGTTCTAACTTAAAACCTCCAGAAGCTGGATTCTTCTTGTTATTGTCCAGGGAAATTTTTTTTTAATATCTTTGATTTTCAAAATATATGCAAAGACAGTTTTCAGCTTTCATTCTTGCAAACCCTTGTGTTCCAAATATGTTCTCCCTTCCTTCTTTCTACCTCCTCCCCTAGACAAGTAATCCAATATATGTTAAACATGAGCAATTCTTCTATTCATATTTCCACAATGATCATGCTGCACAAGAAAAATAAAATTAAAAAGAAAAAAAATGAGGAAGAAAACAAAAAGCAAGCAAACAACAACAAAGCAGAAAATAAATACTATGTTGTGATCAACATTCAGTCTCCACATTCCTCTTTCTTAATGCAAATGACTCTATCACAAGTCTATTAGAATTGGCTTGAATCACCTCATTGTTGAAAAGAGCTACATCCATCAGAATTGATCATCCCATAATCTTCTTGTTGCTATGTGTACCATGTTCTCTTGATTCTACTCATTTCACTTATCAGTTCATATAAGTTTCTCCAGGGCTTTCTGAAATCATTCTGCTGATCATTTTTTATAGAACAATAATATTCCAAAACATTCACATACCATAACTTATTCAGCCATTCTCCAACTGATTGACATCCAATCAATTTCCAGTTGCTTGCCACCACAAAAAGGTCTGCCACAAACATTTTTGCGCACGTGGGTCCTTGTCCCTTTTTTATGATTTCTTTCGGGATAAGACCTGATAGAGACATTGCTGAATCAAAGAATATGCCCAGTTTGATAAATCTTTGAGCATAGTTCTATATTGCTCTCCAGAAATGGTTGAATCAATTCACAACTCCACCAACAATATATTAGTGTCCCAATTTTCCCACATCCCCCTCCAGTATTCATCATTATCTTTTCTGGTCATCTTAGCCAATCTGAGAGGTGTGTAGTGATACCTCAGAGTTGACTTAATTTGCATTTCTCTGATCACTATTGTTTTAGAGCTTTTTATCATATGATTAGAAATGGTTTTAATTTCTTCATCTGAAAATTCTGTTCATATCCTTTGACCATTTATCAGTTGGACAGTGGCTTACAAATTTGAGTCAGTTCTCTATATATTTAAGAAATGAGGCTTTTAAAAGAACCCTTGGATGTAAAAATGTTTTCCCAGTTTTCTGTTTCCCTTATAATTTTATCTGCATTGCTTTTATTTGTACAAAAACTTTTTAACTTAATATAAATCAAAATTTTCCACTTTGAATTTCATAATGTACTCTAGTTTTGATTTGGCTACAAATTTGTTCCTTCTCCACAGATCTGAGAGGGAGACTATCCTTTGTTCTAATTTGTTTGTAGTATCACTCTTTATATCTAAATTGTGAATCCATTTCTTTCTTTTTTTTTTTTTCTTAAAGCTTTTTATTTATAGAATGAGTGATTTTTCTACACTGACCTTTGCAAAAAAATTTTTTTTGTTCCAAATTTTTCCTCTCCTCCCTACCCCTACTCCCAGATGACAGGTAGTCTAATACATGTTAAGTATGTTAAATTATATGACAAATCCAATATATGTATACATATATATACATATATAGTTATCTTAGTGCACAAGAAAAATCAGATCTAGAAAGAGAAAAGAGAAAAAAAATACCCAAGAAGAAAAACAAAATGTAAGCAAATATTCACAGAAAGTGTTAAAATGTTGTGGTCCACACAGTTCCCACAGGCCTCTCTCTCGATGTATATAACTATTTTCATTGCTGAACAATAGGAACTGGTTTGAATCACCTCATTGTTGAAGAGAGCCATTTCTATCAGAATTGATCATCATATAGTCTTGTTGCTGTGTATAATGATCTCCTGGTTCTATTCATTTCACTCAGCATCAGTTCATGCAAGTCTTTCCAGGCCTCTCTGAAATCACCATGCTGGTTATTTCTTAAGGAACAATAATATTCCATGATATTCATATACCATAGTTTATTCAGCCATTCTCCAATTGATGAATATCCATTCAGTTTCCAGGTCCTTGGCACTGTAAAAAGGGCTGCCACAAACATTTTTGCACATCTGGGTTCCTTTCCCTCTTTTAAGATCTCTTTGGGATATAGGCCCACTAGAAACACTGTTGGGTCAAAGGGTATGCACAGTTTGATAACTCTTTGAGCATAGTTCCAGATTGCTCTCCAGAATGGTTGGATCCATTCACAGTCGTGAACCCCTTTCAACCTTATCTTGGTATAGGATGTTAGGCGTTGCTCAATGCCTTGTCTCTGTCATACTATTTACCAATTTTCCTGGCAATTTTTGTTAAATAGTGAGTTCTTATTGCTGAAGCTGGGGTCTTTGGATTTGTCAAATACTAATCACTATAATCATTGACTGTTGTGTCTTGTGAACCTAATCTATTTCACTAATCAGTTATTTTATTTCTTAGCCAATATTAAATGGTTTTGATGATGGTGCTTTATAATATAGTTTTAGGTCTGGTATAGCTAGGCCACTTTCATTTGCATTTTTTCTTTACATTAATTCCCTTGAAATTCTTGACCTTTTGCTCTTCCAGATAAACATAATTATTTTTCTAGCTCTGTAAAGTAATTTCTTGGCAGTTTGATTGGTATGGCATTGAATAAGTAGATTAACTTAGGTAAAATGGTCATTTTTATTATATTATCTCAGCAAACCATGAGTATTTGATATTTTTCCAATTGTTTGGATTTGACTTTATTTGTGTGGAAAGTGTTTTGTAATTGTATTCATATGGTTCCTGACTTTGTCTTGGCAGGTAGACTCCCAAATACTTTATATTATCTACAGTTATTTTAAATGGAATTTCTCTTTGTATCTCTTGCTGCTAGACTATGTTGGTAACAGAAATACTGATGATTTATGTGGATTTATTTTGTCTCCTACAACTTTGCTAGTTTCTAGTAGTTTTTAGTTAATTTTCTAAGTATTATCATATTATCTATAAAGAGTGATAATTTTGTTTTCCTATTATCTACAATTTTGTTTTAATTTATTGCTAAAGTTAACATTTTTAATATAATATTAAATGGTAATGGTGATAGTGAGCAATCTTGTTTCACCCCTGATCTTATTGGGAATATTCTAGTTTATTCCCATTACATGTGATGTTTCCTGATGATTTTAAATAGATGCTTCTGATGCTTTTAAGGAAAATTCCATTTATTCTTATACTCTGTAGTGTATTTAATAGGAATTGGTGTTGGATTTTGTCAAATGCATGAGCTGGATTCTTTACTTATGGTAAGTGAATTAAATAGCTCCCTAGGGGTCCTTTGAGATCTAAATGCTTTTATTGGTGATTAAACAATTCTAAATATAGTAACTAACAACACAAAAGAAATGTTTGATAAATAACATTTTAAAAACAATTTATGCATAAAAACTAAACTATGAATTATTTAAATTTTGCTTTAAATGTTTATGTCATGGTGAATATGGAGGTATGTTTAGAAGAGTTGCACATGTTTAACCTGGAGGAACAAGAGGAGAGTTATATGTGGAGTGGGAAGAAGGAAGGGAGAAAAATTTGGAGCACAGGTTTTTGCAGGAGTGAATATTGGGAGCTTTCTGTGTATATATTTGGAAAAAAAAGGCTATTTGAAAAAAAAGATATGTTTTCAAAATTAAAGTATATTCTTTTTTGTTTCTGTTATCTTTTTCTTCTTAGTATTTTTCCATGATTTTATTAATACTTTTTAAATTTTTTTACATGGCTACATTTTATCTACTTATTATTATTATACTTTTTTTACTTTCTTACTTTATATATCTTTTATTTTTTAGTATTCATTATATGTCTTTTTTAGGGTGGAATAATACATACCATTCTGTAAGCTATACTGCTCTTTATAAAGCATTTCTCCAACTTTTATGCTTATTAGCTTGTTTCCAAGTTATAGATCTAAATTCTACTATAATCTATTGGAGTATCATGTTTTTCCATCCTAAAAATATGATACTTCAAACCTAAATAAAAGGGAATCCATAAATGAGAAATGTCCTTTAAAAAAACCCAAAAACCAGCACAAAACGTCAGGAAGAAGGAATACTTATTTACAGTGTCAATTACTAAGTTAACCAACAAATATTTATTAAACACCTACTTTATGCTAAGAACTATGTGGCAGGCACAAAGATAAAGGCAAAAATGAAGTGATCTCTTCTACCAAGAAGTTTGCAATGTATACCAGTTTATATAAAAAGGAAAGAAAATCATGGGTGAGGGAGCAAAAACTGCTTTTATTTTCAAATTGAAGAGCAAACTTAAAACTGTACCCAGAGTGACACAGAATACTACTATGTTAACAGCATCTTTATTCATGATGCAAAAACTGGGTGTCTGGAGGGAAATACCCTTTTTATACATTAATGAGGAACTCAGCAATTTTTCTCCATTAGGTTTTTTAATTCAACTCTATGTAGCCTCTTCATGCCTTTTATTACTCATCCCTAGTGAAAACGAAGAAGTAAAGAGTTGGATGTGACCTCAGAAGCCATCTCTTCCATCTAGTATCATACAAAAACCCCAAACCATTAAACAATGATACAAATGCCTACTCCCAAATCAATAAGATATGTTTTGTTTATTATTATTATATCTTATTTGTTATTCATGTATAATAAAAAGTATAGCTGGTCAGTTTTTAATTGTGTTTCACAATTTGATTTGATTTTTAGCTGTTAGAGACAACTTTTACTATGGCCATAGCCCCTCCCTCTAGCATATGAATTTCATTATAAGTAGCAATACAATGTTTGCCTTCTTTATGCCTACAGCCTTTTTATTTAATATATTCCTATAAATATTATTTCAATCTGAATGAATAATCTTGAAACCCTGTAGTTTCCTACTGTTCTACATCAAGGAAGGAAATATGTTTTCCTCCTGTTTTCTCCAAGATTTACATTTGTAATTTAATTTCATTCAAGTTATCTGCCTTATACCATTGTTTTCTTTATTTTTTGTGGATATATATTTTTTTCTTAATTCTTCTTTCATTCCTCATATAAGTGGTTCCTGTTTTTCTCACAGTTGTTATTTGAGTTCATAAGTTAGTTTGTATAACCATTCCCCAATGAATGGGTATAAACTTTGTTTTCACTATTTTGCTATTACAAGAAATTTGCCCTCTTTCTCTCCTTAATGATGGAGTATTCTTAATATTGGAAAAGTACAGACCAAAGGTATATTGCTAGGGAAAGTGGGATAATGATTGTTTGAATTCCCAGAGTTATTTATAATTATATGAAGTAAGCAGGGTCTTTAACCAACTTTCTCGTCACCCTATCCATTTTCTTATTTCTTAAGTTCTAACAATTGAAGCATTAGGATGAACTCATGTATCCATTGAAATATAGTGGAAAGATTCTTATATCCTGTGACTTCAAGTACAACATGATATGGTAGTCTATGTTGAAAGGGATCAGTTTTGTGCAGTCAATTGGGGGCTGAGGAAGAAGAGAATTTGAATAATCTAACATTTCATTTCACCCTTATGTCTACCCCATGGCCCTCTATTTTTAAATTATATTAAACTTACTTATATTATGTGCTATATGGTGGTTTTATGAGTTGTATAAAATCCAAAAATCAAAGTTTGTAAATGGGGCAGGCATAAGAGGGAATGATCATATAAGTTCTGGGACAGAACATCACATGTTTTTATAGCTCAACTAGTGTAGGCCTTTGTTTTACAGATAAAGTAACTCAGGTCCAGGCAAGTTAAATGGCTAATATCACACAGCAGTTAACCATCAGAAGAAACAGGATTTGAATCTTTTATTTGAAAACCAGGCTTTAGCCAGTAGCCAGGTTACTTTTTCTTCCCTCTGCCAATTTCTTGGGAGACAATTCTTTAAAGATTGGAGCTGTCTATCTTAAAAGATATCTAAAGAGAATAAGACAAGAAAATTGGAAGCCCTTCAGTATTAAAGGGAACACACAGTTCAATATAGATTGTAATATTTCTCCTAAAAGCTGTTTTTCAAAATAAATTTGAGAATATATTAGATTAAAGAAATAGGTGTGTTTTGTTTCCTTCTCCTCTTCCTTCTTTTTTTTTCTTTTTCTTCTTCCTCTTCTTCTTTTCCTTCCTTTTCCTTCTCTTCTCCTTATTCTTCCTTCTTTTCCTCCTGCTCTTCTTCCTCTCCTCCTGCTCTTCCTCCTCCTCCTCCTCCTTCCTTCTGCTCTTCTTCCTTTTGCTCCTTCTTTCTCCTTCTCCTCCTTTCTTCTCCCCCCCTCACAGATCCACACAGATGCATACACATATATATTTATAGATATTCTATTCCAGACCACTGGTGACTATATTTTCCTCTGTGGGAGGAAAATACTTAGTTTCAATTTTATTGGTGGAATTTTATGAGACATTGACAACTGTAAGGCTTTTTGAAAAGAAGCCATGCTAACTAACTTTATTAAATTTTCTATCATCATTTTTGTATTTTTCCCACTCACAGTGGATTCTGATTGCTAAGGTTCCCAAAAACAATAGAAAAGGAAAAGTATGATAAGAAATTCTCTTTTTCTTCTTTTTAATCATACTATTGATTTTCATTTAGAAATTGAATGTTGACCTAACATTAAAAATTGTGTTTGATGTACGTTGTAAAGTTTTGCTGTTTTGAGTGATTAACACAATGTTCATACTTGGATGTCATTTGATCCTATTTTGAAACTGTGGTTCCTAACCTTTTGGGAAAGAAGATGTCCTTTTAAAACTTTAAAAACATTGTGGTCCTTCATGTGATACTTTTTTGTAATATAAATGGCAAAAAGTGTTATAAATTCAGGAATTCTTGTAAATTAAGTGGTTTTTTTTTTTTTTTTGTTTGTTTTTTTTCATGAAGAACAACTGAATCTAATGAAATGAAAAACAGGTGGTATGGTAGAGTGCTGGGCCTGGAATCAGAAAGACTTCTTCCTGAGTTGCATTACTAACAGTGTAGCACTGGGCAAGTCACTGAAACCTATTTGCCTCAGTTCCTTATCTATACAATGAGTTGGAGAAGGAGAACCAAACACTCTAGTATCTCAGAAAACCCCCAAAAGGGGTTACAGAGATTTGGAAATGAATGAAAATAACTAAACAATTACAGTAATGCATTATTTATGAAATCTCATTTATTAGGTCCACTAGATGTATATTGGCTTATTTATATATTCCCAAATGGGTTTGAACTTCCCCCCCAAATCCTGCAGTCCACTGGTGTGCAACACACTTGTTGGAGCTATTTTAAAACATTGAATTTTCAAGTAATGTCTTTACATATATATACACACACACCCCTTTATATTCAGATATATATAGAGAGAAAGAGATAGAGATAGACATCTGTAGAAATAGATATAGATTTAGATATACAAATGAGCAAATATATTACAAAAAATTGTGGAAATAATAAATCTTGAAATATGAAGTAATATTCATTCAGCAAAAAGTCGTTATAAAATCTCTAAACGAATGCATGGGTAATTAGGGGGAAATGCTTGTTGAGTTCTGGATTTAATGTATTTTATTTTTATGTAACCCTTTGAATTAATAAACACACCCATACATTTCTGAGACAGTAATAACCAGTGTATCTTATCAGATAATTAACTTTCACAAACATAATAATGAGACTACTGAGCAGCCATGACAGTTACAATAACTTATTTGTTTGCATGTCAAAGGCCAAAAAAAAAAAAAAAAGAGAGAGAGAGAGAGAGAGAAGCTACTGAAATTCAAACTTTGTTCTACTTGAAAAGAGTGTCACTTTGGGTACTATGTGTAATGTAGTCAGACATTGGGAGTGGGGGGAAGGGTGGGCAGATCCAGAAATAGATGAAATGAAAAGAATGGTAACAGATTTAAAAGCAAGAACTTAACAAATGGTGGGAGGCATCATTGCAGCTGCATTTGAGAAGAGTAGATTGAATGTTTAAAAATAACCATAATGATCTTTATTTAGAATAAATGATTTAGCAGTAAGATTTTTCTTTCCAACTCAGGTAGTCATTGCTCAGGAAATACCCCTCACAGTACTGTAGTAAAAATACTTCCTATCCTTTCAATTACTCCTTTCCTTGCCATTTGACTGGACATAAACTACATATTTGACAAGTAGCATACAGGGCTCACCTATCCCGTTATCAAAGTGGCAGGCCTGGCAAAGCCACAAGATAATTTAAATTTGATGGCATTTATTTAGGTCAGTATCTGGTGAAGAAACAAGTCTGTCACACCAATGATAGTTTGGAAAGTCCTTCTTTTCTATCACATTGGTAGAATGTGAGCTCCTTGAATCTAATTATTAATTTACTTATTGTTGGTGGTTTATTATAATTATAATAATGATTGGTTTCTTGTGCTCTCCATGTTTTATGCATAGTAAAAGCTTGGTAATTTTGTTAAACTTAACTATGAGTATGGGGGGAGGAGAATTTTTTACAATATGATTTAAAAATTCTTTTAGGTACTAAGCTGTATATAATTTTTTTTTAAGTCTTAAAATTACACTGGCTCAGTGTTGGGAGGGATCTTAACTTGTGTCAGTATTTCAATCTTCTCTGTCATGCCTCCAAAACTTTTGATATATTCTAGATTTCCATTAGTCTTTAAAAGAAAAGCAACTATTTTTTCTTCCCACTTATGTGCATTTAGTGTACAAACTTAAAAAAAAAAAAAAACCAACCAAACAAACAAACAAACATTCCTCCTATGTGGAAGAAAGTATTCTTCTAGGCCTAGGGAGATGAAAAATAACTTGACCTCTGGTCTCAAGAAGTTTAACTTCTTGTATGGAAGTTGTTTAATAAACAATAGAATGTGAATAGACCAAAAGAATCATCTAGGAAAAGTTATATGAAAAAATATGAGGAAAAAGAGATCACTTTCAACTGAAAGGGGGAGGTCTAAGGAAGGCAGAGAGAAGAATCAGGAATAATTCTTGTACTTCCTTGTTCCTGAGTTTGTAATTGAATGAAGAGAACGATTTTGATAGTCAGAGCTGAAGTAAAGGAAATTTGCTCCAAACAAGAAAAGCAGATTGGCTTATACATAGGACATAGAAATATAAATTCATAGACTGTTAGTGACCTTAGAGGCCCTGAAATCCAGCCACCCCATTTTACATATAAGGAACACTCATACTACACACAATTGAGAAACAGCTAAAATGTATCTTGGTCATGACGAAGTGGAATGTTGAAATCTGAAAGAAAAGAGAGAATGAAATGAAATTTGGCTGGAAATTTCCTGAGCTAATAGTCCTGCTGTGGTAGTCACTAGTCAGGAGAGCAGGAAGTCATGGAGGAAGTATCCAGACATAGTATCTGATTTTATCATTTAGATAGAGGAGGTTATGAAGGAAGTGGAAGAAGGGAAGGTAGTAAACACATTCTGAATGCATTTAAGAGTCTTTATGTACACTTCTTTGTGTACATAAATATGAATTTATATTAATCAGTCAACAAATATCTTTTTGTGTAGGAATACTTCTCTAATGTCATATATTTGTATAGCACTTAACTGCACAGATTTCATAATCCTTATTACAAGGCTTTGAGAAAGAAGGACAGGAATGATAAGACCCTTTTAACTGATATGGAAACAGACATATAAGGTATTTAAGTAATGTTTATTTTTATTTTAAGGAGCTTTGGTCTCTCGTACCATTTTTAGGAAGCATTGGTATATTCCCGAGAGGTTGTGCTCCCACATATAACTTGGTGCCCAGCCTTCTGGTAATGAGTAGTAGGACCGTAATCCTAGTTCAGTCCCTTGAGATCACAGTTGTGATAATAGAGACCTCAAAAGGTTAAGTGATTTGCTCAATATATACAGATAATAAGCTGTAGAACTGGGATTTGATCTTAGATCTGCTCACTCCAAATTCAACACTCAGTCTGAGTTGTAAGATGGTCTCTGGATGGTATACTGCATTCACCACTGTGCCCATCCAGTAAATATATATAGGTGAAGATATGAACATATGTTTGTATACACTTATTCTGTGAATAAAAAAGTCTGCTATTTTTGATATTTAGGGGCATATTCCTTTGAAAGTAACAAAGTTAATGATATTCTAATAAACTATTTTTAATTTTTCATTTTATGAACATAATGCATTATTTTGAGGGCCTGTTGGGAAAAGCTTTCTCCTATTGCTATTTTATAATAGAGGATTTTGTAAACAAAGATGTGTTACCATGAATCAACATTTTCTTTCTGCCTTACTTCTAAACATATGGCAAAATAATCATAACTGAGAGGATGCAGTTACTCATGTTATTTTCATTTTAGAAGAGTCACAGAGTTTTATGGCTAAAATTAGAGCCCTTAGATATCATTAAATCCAACTGTAACTTTAAAAAAAAAATTCTTCAGATAAGGACACTTGGGCTTTTGACATTGTTCCAGCACCACTTCCATATCATTATGGTTGCTAAGTCTTCTCTATTTTATCATTCCAAAGAACTCTCATGTCCATCCTTTTATTTTATTTTCACTTAATCAATCACCACTCTAGTTTAGAATTTCATCATTTCTTGTCTGGATAATTACAATTCTAATAAGTCTTTTTACTGCCAATCTCTTCCATATCCAGTCAATCTTCTACCAAGTCAATAAAATAAAATCCCTGAAGTACAACTTTAACTATTCCATTACCCAGCTAAAAAGTATTTATTTTTTTGTCTAGTAAGTCCAGAGTAAAATGTAAACTTCTTTGCCTGTCACTTAAAGACCTAATAAGAAAGAAATTGATAAGCTGGGGAATGTCTAGAGGAGAACAACTCAAATGAGCAAACTCAGTTGAGTTAATGGCATATGAAAATCAATTGAATGAACAGAACATATATAGGGAGTCTGGAGATAAGAAAATTGAGGGAGAGGGATGAGGAACTTTAGGTATTTGCAAGTATATTTTGGGGAAAACAGATTAGATTTGTCTTTTTGGCTCTAGAGAGCAGAAGGAAGAATAATATAATTGGGTAGAAATTACAAAGGTGCATGTTGGGAATTCATCTCAAAGAAAAATTGACAATTAGAGCTACCAGAAATGGAATTGGTACCTTTAAGAGGGAAGAGGTTTCCCCTCTTACAGATCTTTAGACAGTGTCTGGATCATCATTTGTTGGGTATAGTATAATGGAGATTTCTTTAGTTGTATGATCAAACTAAAGTGCCTTAGTTGGTCTCTAAAGTCCCTTTGAGCTCTCAGGTTCTATGATTATGTACTAGTTTAGCTCCAGCCTACTTCATCAGATTTATTTCACATTATTCTCCCATTTTTTTCTGCATGTTTCAGCCATACAGTTCAACTTGATGTTCTTTGCACTTGGAATTCCATATGTGACCCCATTCTTGGACTGTCTTCTTTCCTGTACTGTAAAGATCCTTAGTTTCCTTCAAGGTTCAGCCTAGGTATCACACCAAGTCCTTCCCTCTTTTCCTAGATGTCAGTGATTTTTTTGTATTTAGACTTACATGTTTGTATATTGTATCTACCAGGAGGATATATATGCTTTAAGAACAGAGAATATATTTTTATTTTGTCTCTCTATTCTTAGCATCTGACACAGTGCCCTGTACAGAGTAGTGCTCAGGAAATGTTTACTGAATTGCTTTGAAGTAAATTGAAAAGTTAAAGATATTTTTAAATTCAGTTGATATTCAGGCCAATTCTCAAATAGTTTATGTTCAATACTAAGAAAAAAAATTATATATCCTGGGTTGATCATTTGGTTTTTAAAAAGGAGATTTACTTAGCTGTAGAAAGAATTTTCAATAAGAATAGGCATTGAGGATACCTGAGTTTATTCAATTAAGTGAAGCTCTCTTGACTAGAGTTGGCAATTGTTTTCCTCCATCAGAATTCTCTCAGCAGCTTTGTATAAAAGTAACCAGGAAGTGATATCAGTAGTGTTTGTCTTTAGGTTCCTAATTCAATTATGTGTCAAAAATTGTCTTGCCTAACTTACATGGGGCAGAGGAAACAATGTTTCTTCTACTCTAGAATACTATTAAACAACCTAGACAAGAGTCTTATTATCAAATTGTAACCAAAGAGCTCATTTTACTCTTTCATGTTGTCAGAATCTCAGGATTGGAAGGAATTTCCATGAACCTCTCTATTTCAATCAATATATGAATAAGAACACCATCTACAATCCTATTGGAAGAGGTCATCCAGAATTAGATTGAAGACCTTCTATAAATGGGAACTCATTACTTCCCAAGACAGCTCATTTCACTTTTACATAGCTCTAATTATTGGGAAACGTTTCCTTATACTTCAAGCCTAAATTTGTCTTTTATGCAATTCATACCCATTTCTTTTAATTCTACCGTTTGTCAAGTTAATCTCACTTCCCTGGAGACAGTAATTCTGCCTGTTTTCTTCACACTAAATATACCCAATTCTTCCAGTGCATCCTCATAGCAAGATCCTAAGGTCCTTTCCCATCTCCTGCCTTCTTACAGAAGTATGATTATTCTACCTTCTGTTTCATAATGATGTTCTTATCAACACAATCATTATCTTATCGCATATCCAAAACAAGCTTAATTTTTAAAGAATGGTAAGAAAAGAGAGATCCTGCCATTTTTCCATTTCTCTTTTGTTTTCATGAATGACAGTAAAATCATTTTTATGTGTCAGTTTTAACATCCTAAAAGGTATTCCTTGTTTCTAAACTGACAAAATTTCTCATTAATGAGCTTTTGTCTTAAAAAACACAAGGTTATTTTCCCAAAACCAACTTTTAACCTTGATTTTGAAATACTTACTTTATAGAAAATACAGCATCTGTCATAATGGTTAATGAGAGATAAGAAACAGATTGTGAACATGTGGGTTTCCCTTACTTTAATTCAGAGACCTGCTATTCAGTTGCTGAATTGAGAGCTGGAGCTAATGGGATGGACTTCCTTTACCTCAACATAGTTCACAAATTTGTGAATGTCAGTTTCACCAAAAGTTCCACCCTTAGCAAGATCATTCACACCAATTTTAGATTGGCCCGAAAAGTCATTGAAGATATTATGTTAATTGTGTTTATGGTTTCTGGTCAAGGCAACATAGTAGAAAGAGAGAGGGAACAAATTTATGATCATGATCTTAAAGCTGAAAGGGGCCTTAGAGAACATCTTGCTTGACTCATTCATTGTGTAGAGATGAGGAAACTGAGACCCAGGGAGGTTAAGTCCTGGATTAATGGTCTATAGTGGTGGGGAGTAAATATGATCTTTTTCTTGCTCCAGAGTCATCATTCTTGACCTGGTACCACATTATCTCAAATGTTTCTAAAGTAAACAGCCCATTTACCTATCTTTTAGCAGCCTCAAGCCTTAAAGACATATCCTGGAATATAGCTGAAAATAAACAAAAGTTTCTTTCCTACAATTTAAGTCTTTTCATAAAACCTTTTTATGAATTCCATTCACTTCAGTCTTGTAACACTTATTTGTAGTTTTATTTAAAAGCAACAACTGTATGGGAAAGGACATTCATTAGCTGATACTTCCCTTTCATTGGCAGATAGGAGCCAATAAAACTCAGTGATAATCAAGCCCAGATAATGGGAGACTTACCTTTGCTTCAACCTTACAGCAGTTTATTCTATTCAATCAGTTACCTTGAGATAGTATGGATTCTCTCTCACTGGAAATTTTCAATGAGAAGTTAGATGACCATTATCTGTAATATATAGGGCATTTTTGGCCAACTATTGATTAAACTAGATGCCCTCTGAGCTCCTTTCCAACACAGATATTTTAACTCATTTAATATACAAATTCTTAACAACTTTGGTTTTTTACTGTCTCAACTCACAGCATATAACAAACACCAGGCCAGAAGAGAAGTGAGAGACTATTAGAAGTTGGTTCCTTAAAAAGTAAGATAGTGACAACTATTAACTTAGCTTTGAAGGATAGTCATAGAAAACCTCAAATGCATTACTTTTTAGAACAATAATAGTTGATGGTAATGATAATCCTGAGTCATTAAGAAAGGTTTAGTTTTGTGTAGTATCCTCTGCTTAAGACAAAGAATTAAGCAATATATTTAGAAAGGCTTCCATCAAATATAATTTTAATAGACTCCAAAAGCACTTGAATGTATAAGGGTAAACTTCTGGTATCTGAAAAACTTATGTACAATGCATTATTTCTTGATTATGCCAAGTAGATATTTCTGTACCTAATTATAAAAAGAACAAGGAACTTTCCAGAATATTTTAAAATTCAATTTAGAGTATTTCTTCTGGGGAAAGGGTGTGTGTGTTAATAATTAATATCTCAGAACAAAAGAGAGCACAGAGTGATTGAGGTATCTATAGCCAGTCATTAATCAAATTAAGAATAGAATAAAAATCTGTTGACTCTTAGTATAGTTTTTCTGTTACTGGAACTTCTTGTCTTGGAAAAAATAAATGGAAATTCCCATGCAGCCACATTGCTAATAAGCTATATTTTCTCTTTTTTGGTTTGCATAACATTTACAGGTTGTTGTTTTTTTTTCCTGTACTGGCCAAATTTCATATATATATATATATATGTGTGTGTGTGTGTGTATATATATATGTGTGTGTGTGTATGTATACATATGTATATTGTATGTAAATGTATTACATATAATACACACATAACCCTGTCATCCTTAAAAAGATTTACTTTTTTCTCTCATGGATTATTTTCTAAACTTGTCTCTATCTTTCTAAAGGAAGTGTCTCATATTTCCAATACCGATTTAACTAACAAGATTCTCTGTGTCCTGATTTGTTTTTCAGGTGATAAAACTTTGGAGAAATGTTTGTATATCAATCATGCTTACTATAACACTTTAGTAAATTTCTCTTGCTTAAGTTAATTAATTCTTACTGATTAATTGATCATCAATTTTTGAGTAGTGCATACCAGTTGGAGACTCAATTCTAGATAAATGACAATACTAGAAACCACTTATAACCTTTCTATGTTATACTTAGAACCCTTAAGGAAAAAATTAGTTAGCTTCCCTTTAGGGACTCAAACTGTCAGTTTGAATGGAAGTTGGTGAAAGTAGCCCAGAGGCAGTGTTATACTAGATAGTTGAATTTTTGAATCTTGGATATTTTCTTAATCATTATACTTTAATTTTATTGTATTTGCCCTATCACTGCAGCTTATTGAGACTTTTTAGGATTCTGTTTCCATCATCCAGCATGTAAATTTTGCTTCCCTCTCCTTGTATTTCAAAGATTTGATAAGTATATTACAGTAGCTTACATTAAAATAATTAAAATGTTGAATAGAACAAGGCCAAGGACAAAGACTTGGTCCTCCAAGTACTTTCTCCCCAGTTTGATATAAATCCATCAGTCAAAAGTCATTAGTCCACCAAAACTGAACTCATATAATTTTACTACCATCCATTCCGTATTTTTTCATCCTAAGTACTAAGATATAAGAAACTTGATCACATGCTTTGCTAAAATGTTGATTACTAATATTCATGGCCCTCCCTAGGTTTTGAAACTATCAAGTGGAAATGTTTTTTAAGTGGAATATTTTATTCATTATAAAACAAATAGGACTCTCATTGATAACCTCATCCTATTTTATTTGCTCACATTATATTCTTATAATACGCCATCTTAGAATTTTGTGAAAAGAAAGAAAAAGGAAGAAAGAAGGGAAAAGACAAACACAACAAGAAGCCATTTATTAAGATAATTATTAAGGACCAAGTACTGTGTTAATCACTGAAAATACTAGTACAAAAGCCATACCTGCCCTCAAGGAGCTTACTTTTCAATATGGGAAAATAATAAGATAGGGGCATTTTGGTTATAATGTAACAGAGATGGTGAATAAGTTTAAAGATTGAGAAGATTTTCTTTCCCTTTCTAGGAGTAATAGGAGAATTAGTTTGATAGTGGTTCCAGGACAGAGGATAGTCAGAGGCGGGATGGGGAGTGAGGGAAAACTGAGGGCAAATGAGAAGAGGGCCAAGGAGTGGACTGTGAAGCAAAACATAGGTAGGATCTTTCATAAATGTAAGAATTTCACCAATCTGGAATTAATATCAAACTCACTGGACAAGAGTTTGGAGAATCTGCCGCCTTTTTTGGAAATGTGTTAATGCTTTCTCATCTCTAATCCCATTCTCCTTCTAGTCACCATGATTCTTTTTGATCATGATCATTCAGCAGCCATATGTCAAACACTTTCAGGATATAATTCATCTGGGTTATGTAACTGACTTGAAATTAGAATATAGCTCCTTGTCAAGTTTTTTTTTTTTTTTTTGCCTTTCCTGTACAGCAAGATGACTGTATAAATGTGTATACACATATTTGATCTGTCAAATATTTTAACATAAATAACATGTATTAGACTTCCTGCCATCTAGGGGAGGGGGTGAGGGATAGGAGGGAAACATTTGTAACAGAAAGCTTTGCAAGGGTCAATGTTGAAAATTACCTATGCATATGTTTTGCAAATAAAAAGCTTTAACAACAACAAAAAAAGAGAGAGAAATTAGGAAATAGCTAGCATTTTTTTAATCATGCCTTAATTTATCTTACTTTTCACATCCTTGTTATTCATTTTTATTTATTCCTTGGGAATTTAAAGACCTTGATGTTGTTGTTGTATAGGTTGTGTTCAACTCTTTATGACCCCGTGGACCACGTTGTTTGTGGGGTTTTCTTAGCAGAGATACAGAAGAGGTTTGACATTTTCTTCTTGAGTAAATTAAGGCAAATGATTATCTGAGGCCTGATCTCAACTCAAATTTTCCTGACTCCAGGCCCAGCATTTTATCCCCTTAGTCAAGCCATCTAGTTGCCTCTCTTTAATAAGTAAATTTTCCTTAATAGGCAGAAACAAAATAGGAGTTGAATATTTCTCCCTTTTCTCCATCATTATCTTCCCATCCTTTCCGATGAAATGTATTTGTTTCTTAAACTTTGTCTTGTTCAGAGCACATATAATCACTTATGAAAAATATCCTTTTGTTATAGCTTTCGTCATATATTGGAAGCAATACATTAGATTGGACTTTAGCCTTTATGACATTTATTTTAAAAACTTGCTACTCTTTTACAGTGATCCTTAGTTTCTCTCTTTTGCTTCTATAACTTATCCATTTTCTTTAGAAATAGGAGTTCATTAATCAGAGCCACACTCAGCCACATTGGTCTCTTTAGATATCTTTCCCCTTTTTTCATCATCCGCCTCAATTGGGATTGTGTCACTAGCATTCCAAGCTTAGTCTACAGACATGGCATCCTAATTATTTTATTTCTTTGAAATATGATTTTCTAAAGACCAGAGTATAAGTCAGACAATGCTTGGAAATCCCCTCCTTAATAGTCATGAACTCTAATATGGCATCCCAAGGGTCTCATCGTTTCTACTTTGCCAACCAGTTCCTTATTCAGTATCACTTTCAGTGTATCAGCTACTACACATTCCTTGCTTGCTTCTATAACATACAGACTATCAATAAAATTAGGGATCAATTAGCAGAACTGTTTTAAGGCTAAGGTGATCTCTAAAAATTACCTAAATATTTGAAATTGCTCCCCAACACCACTACCTTCCTTACATATTTGCTTATTTATTTATGTGAGGAACTCCTTATCCAGTTTTTCTAACTATCCAAGAGCTCCACTTCCCACTATTATTGTGTTTGTTTTTCTTGTCAGAGATGTTGTAGAGTTGATTCCTTTTTGAATATGGATTGGATTAGATTAGATGATCTCTTAAGATTTCTTATAATTTTAAGTGATATGATTCTTTTTCCTTCATTTGTTACTTACCCATATGTGCTCTACTGTGCTTTCCTTCCTCTCTCTTCCTCTTCATCCTTAGATGAATGTTTCCATAGAAACAGTACTACCTACAGTCCCTTCTGGCCAATCTTTTCCTTAAAAAAATGCAACAATTAGCACTTAAATGTTTTATATTGATGCTGAAAATATTTATGATGAGGCTAATCTGGGAATTTATGAATAACATGAATGTGAACTTATAATGATATTTCATTTACACCTAAACTAAATGATAAAATTTATTCTTTATCATCCTTGCCCTGGATGTCTCCACAGGTCTCGTGTATATCTTTGTTTACAGATTTAGAACTTTTGGTAATATCATTTATTCACAAAGGGGGGTATGTATTCCTTAGGTGCCCATTGGAGTTGCTCTAAATTTCTGGTCTTAATTGTCTCCAAATGAATCAACTTGCCTATATCAGTAGTAGTTTTAGTTGTTATCATTGTCATAGTTGTGGTATCCTGGAAGAAGTAGTGTGTGTGGAGTAGGGCCATCCATATTCAAAACCTGTTTCTGACCCTTCACTTTATGAGTTAGTTTCTTATCTTCAATACAAGAATGTTGAATCAGATGACTCCAGATGACTTTATAAGGTCCTTTCTAGTCCTAGAAATATGATTTTATAAATTTCATATTTTAAGTTGATTGATATCAACTCTGTATGTATTGATTGGGGCAGAATCAAACAATCAGATGTTTGGAGTAGAAAGGACTTTAAAGCTATTTCAACTCCTCATTTTATAGATGAAGGAAATGAACTAAAATCTTGAAAATTGCTCATGTACACATAAGTTGTATATGGCAAATTTAGAATTCTGATTCCAAATCTACTATTTTCTTGCTACTGCACTTGCTACTTTCATATTTAATTAATCTTTGCTTATGTTAGATTATCATATGCCATGTGGATGATTTAGCGAACTAGGTAAACCTTTTTCTGCCCTAAGCAAGAATTCTTCAGTATCCTTGACTAAATCTAATTTGTTAACATTATCAGTAAGCCAAAGCAAGTTCACATTTAATATGTTTTCCTAATTTCTAAACCCTAAAGATTAGAATCTTCCACATTAAGGTTATCAAATCTGTTTGATTTTTACAATGAATTATTTGTTATTTAATTTGCAAAGAGCTAAAGGATGTATTTGTATTGTTTGTATTAGAAGTTAGATATTAATTGATTTTAGGTTTTGTTTTGTTTTGTTTTGCTTTTTGCAATTGGGCAATTGGGGTTAAGTGACTTGCCCAGGGTCACACAGCTAGGGAATATTGTGTCTGAGACCAGATTTGAACTCAGGTCCTCCTGACTTCAGGGCTGGTGCTCTATCCACTGAGCCAGATTTTAGGTATTCTTTACTCAACTTTACCTCTGGCCCATTATCAGCAAAACAAGGATATCTTCAAATTGGCAGAGGACCATTCCCAATAAGATCAGGAGTGAAACAAGGCTGCCCACTGTCACCATTATTATTTAATATTGTCTTAGAAATGTTAGCTTTGGCAGTAAGAGAAGAAAAAAAGAGATTAAAGGAATTAGAGTAGGTAATGAGGAAACCAAATTATCACTCTTTGCAGATGATATGATGGTATACTTAGAGAACCCTAGAAACTCGACTAAAAAATTACTAGAAACAATTCACAACTTTAGCAAAGTTTCAGGATACAAAATAAATCCACATAAATCATCAGCATTTTTATCAATTACCAATAAAGTTCAGCAGCAAGAGATACAAAAAGAAATTCTATTCAAAATAACTGTTGATAGTATAAAATATTTGGGAATCTATCTGCCAAGGGAAAGTCAGGAACTATATGAACTAAACTACAAAACACTTTCCATACAAATAAAATCAGACCTAGTCAATTGGAAAAACATAAAAGGCTCATGGGTAGGAGGAGCGAATATAATAAAAATGACAATACTACCCAAACTAATTTACTTATTTAGTGCCATACCAATCAAACTCCCAGGAAATTATTTTACAGATCTAGAAAAAATAGTAGCAAAATTCATTTGGAAGAACAAAAGATCAAGAGTTTCAAGAGAATTAATGAAAAAAAGGTTGATGATGGTGGACTTGCTATACCAGATCTAAAACTATATTATAAAGCAGCAGTCATCAAAACCATTTAGTACCAGCTAAGAAATAGAGTAGTCAATCAGTGGCATAGGATAGAATCACAGGACAAACTAGGCAATAACTATAGCAATGTAGTCTTTGATAAACCCAAAGACCCCAGCTTCTGGGATAAGTACTCACTATTTGACAAAAACTGCTGGGAAAATTGGAAACTAGTGTGGAAGAAATTGACCCACATCTAACACCACATACCAAGATAAAATCTAAATGGGTTCATGATCTGGATATAAAGAGTGATATTATAAGTAAATTAGAGGAACATAATATAGTTTACCTCTCAGACCTATGGAGATGGAATAAATTTATGTCCAAAGAAGAACTGGAACTCTTAATTGAACACCAGGTAGATAACTTTGACTATATTAAGTTAAAAAGTTTTTGTACAAACAAAACCAATGCAGTCAAGATTAGGAGGGAAGCAATAAATTGTGAAATCATCTTTACATTTAAGGGTTCTGATAAAATCATCTCTAAAATATATAGAGAATTGTCTCATATTTATAAGAATTCAAGCCATTCTCCAATCGATAAATGGTCAAAGGATATGAACAGACAATTTTCAGAGGATGAAATTAAAAGTATTTGTAGTCATATGAAAAGGTGCTCCAAATCACTATTGATTAGAGAAATGCAAATTAAGACAACTCTGAGGTACCACTACACACCTGTCAGATTGGCTAAAATGACAGGGAAAGATAATGATGAATGTTGGAGGGGATGTGGGAAGAAGGCTGGGACACTGATGCATTGTTGGTGGAACTGTGAACGGATCCAGCCATTCTGGAGAGCAATTTGGACCTATGCTCAAAAAGTTATCAAACTGTGCATACCTTTTGACCGAGCAGCATTTCTATTGGGCTTATATCCCAAAGAAATCATAAAGGAAGGAAAGGGCCCCACATGTGCAAGAATGTTTGTAGCAGCCCTTTTTGTAGTGGCTATAAACTGGAAACTGAATGGATGCCCATCCACTGGAGAATGGCTGAATAAATTATGGGATATGAATATTAGGGAATATTATTGTTCTGTAAGAAATGACCAGCAGGACGATTTCAGAGAGGCCTGGAGAGACTTCCATGAACTGATGCTGAGTGAAATGATCAGAACCAGGAGATCATTATACACGGCAACAACAATACTATATGATGATCAATTCTGATGGACATGGCTCTCTTCAACAATGAAATGTTTCAAACCACTTCCAGTTGTTCAGTGAAGAAAGCCATATACACCCAGAGAGAGTGATGTGAAATGTGGACCACAACATAACATTTTCATACTCTTGATTGATGTTTGCTTACATTGTATTTCCTTTATCTGATATTTCTTTCTTGTAGATATGATTTTTCTTGCACAACAATAAGTGTGGAAATATGTATACATATATTCAATTTGTCAAGTATTTTATCATAATTAACATGTAGTGGATATCCTGCCACCTAGGGGAGGGGTGGGGAGTAGGGGGGAAAAATTTGTAAGAGAACGCTTTGTAAGGGTTAATGTTGAATAATTACCCATACATATGTTTTGCAAATCAAAAAAATAAAATTAAAAAAAATTGGCAGAGGAATTCTAATGTAAAAATCCTAAGGTGGTATCTCTTTCTCTCAAGGCAGTTTAAAATTAATCAAAAGCCAATAAATGATAAAATAGTGGCAATAAATTGGAATTAAAATTGAGAAGTTTGCAATGAATTATAAAATTGAAATAAAGATTTTAATATGGTAAATTTGCTGAGGATCAAATTCAGCATTCAGGGTCAAAGGCTAAGAGTTTTCTGAAAGAGCAATTAGGACAAAATCAGACCTATTATTTTTAAAGTAAAATATTAAAATTATAAAATTGTAAAACTTTAATATTATATAAGACTCAAGATTAAAAGATAATGACTTTTGAAAAAACTAAAATAAGTAAAAGTATAATAAACAGCTTTAAATAAAGTTGTGGAAAAACTTAAAACAGTAAAACCTGGCTAATATACATATCTGTCTGCATGTGCAATATTTATATGTAAGAACACAGCAACATGGAAAAGAGTCAAATGTGATGAGCACTGATGGATGGATTGGGGTTTGTTTCCCTGTAAAAAGCAATCAAATTAATGCAATCCCAGATCTATTTGAAGATTGAGGTGTGATTTAATTCTACCTATGCACATGATGAGCGATATGGCTACATATAAGCGCATTTATGTATATGTAGTATATGTATCTGTATTTACACACAAATAGTATTCAGATCTAGGATCTCTTAAACTTGAATGTTTTCTCCCATGATGCAACTTTCTTTTTTGTTTTTATTAAAGTTTTTATTTATAAAACATATGCATGGGTAATTTTCAACATTGACTCTTTCAAAACCTTCTGTTCCAAATTTTCTCCTCTTTTCCCCCCACCTCCTCCCTTGGATGGCAGGTAGTTCAATATATATTAAATCCAATATATGTATACATGTTCATACTTATCTTGCTGCATATGAAAAATCAGATCAAGAAGGGGAAAAAAAACAACCTGAGAGAAAACAAAATTCAAGCAAACAACAGAAAGAATGAAAATGCTATGTTGTCGTCCACACTCAGTTCCCACAGTCCTCTCTCTGGGTGTAGATGGCTCTCTTCTTCACTGAACAATTGGAACCGGTTTAAATCATCTCACTTTTTAAGATAGCCACATTTATTAGAAATGATCATTGTATAGTCTTGTTGTTGCTGTATATAATGACATGATGCAACTTTCAACTCCTCCTTAATTGCCTTTCAAATGTGATGACTTTTTTTCACATCTTCCAACAAATTCTACCCCGAGGGTAATAGTTATGCAAGATCTTAGAGTCCTTACTTACTTTCTTCTAATTTCCAGAGGGCACCAGTAGAATTTTTTCCACCAGATGTGTGTATCTGGAAAAGATAATACAAATATTGTCTCCATAATTAAACAATGGAAAAAGTGGTTTGGGATGCCTTTAAGAACTTTGAAAGTTTCTTTGAGGATCCCACTCTTCTTTTAGAAACGATAATTGATGTTTGTAAGACAGCCAGTCTAAGGATTGTGTTATATGGCTGTGATACATGGAATTCTGAAGAATTCAACATTAATATCCCATAAAAGAGCAATGGAAAGCACATTGTAAGTCAAATAGCCTGTGACTTATAGAATAATTATATACATGCATATGTTTATATGCATGCATGCCTACCTATAAGCATAAATACATAAATTAAAGAACCCATTGACATTCACATATCAGAGTGTAGAGCCGGAATCTGGAACAGAGAAATAAGGGAAGTGACTCAAAGAGCTCACTGACATTTTAGGGAAAATACTGTGAAGCCAGTATCCTTTAAATTTTATGTAAGATGGGCTTTATGAAATAATTTTAGAATCAGCTCAGTCTGTGGGTAATAATTCTAAGGTAAATAATGCCTTTTCCAGTCTTAAGTGTATATCTAAAAGATAAATAAATGCAATTATAGGCAGTTAACCCACAGACCTAATGCTCATCAAAAAGCCCAGCTATTGCTTCATATTAGTTTGCAAGGATACATAAAATAAGCCCACTCATAGTTATCAAGACTCAGGTTATCTAATAATTTGAACTTCTTTCATCATTCTTTTAGAAGAGATGGCTCATAAAATTACTAACCTGACATTTTACTTTTATCCTATTTCCCTTATTCATTTGCCCTTATTAAATGTGTGTGGGTAGATGGCAGCAGGACAGGAAATAAGAAAGAGAAGGAGAATCAGGAGATATACATAATTTACAGACCATATAATTAGTTTCTAAATAATTGAGTTGATATCATACTATAGAATTTAACTATGTAGCCATTGTTGAAAACTTAGTTCACAATTTTTATTTAAATTTCTAGAGATAATATATTTTTCCTCTTCTCATCTACTCTGCTATTTCTGGTGGTCAAATTGAAAAATCACTTGATATAGAGATTAGGGAGGAAAAGAAGTCAGTTTGCCTAATACCTCCATTCTTCCCACACTGTACATAAATACATTATATAAATTTAAAAAAAAA
>JAJPUD010000124.1:957620-977275 GCA_023553655.1 Myrmecobius fasciatus | reverse complement strand
TTCCCTTCCCTTTCCCTTCCCTTTCCCTTCCCTTTCCCTTCCCTTTCCCTTCCCTTTCCCTTTCTTTTCCTTTCTTTTCCTTTCCTTTTTCCTCTTTCCTCTCCTCTCCTCTCCTCTCCTCTCCTCTCCTCTCCTCTTTCTTTTCTTTTCTTTTTCTTTCTTTTCCTCTCTTTACTTTTTCCCCTCTTCCTACCTTCCTTCTTTCCTTTCATTTTTTTCTTTCTTTTTTATTTTTAGTACTCAGATTTTACATTGGTAGTTGGCACACATTAGGTGCTTAGTAAATCCTCGTTGATTGAGAGATCATTTTATCTCTCCTCTCTCTTTCTGTCAACTTTTATACTACATGCTTAATCACCCATTCACCGAAACAAATTGAGAAGGCTCAATTAAATGCAATTTATTTAAAACACGTATTGAAAATGTATTCTTTTACCTTTTTAACTTGCAAAAATGGCTTGACTTTTTTTTTAGTAATGCTTTTTATTTTCAAAACATATGCATGGGTAATTTTTCAACATTGGCCATTGCAAACCCTCTCCCCAGATGACAAGTAATCCAATATATGTTAAATATAGTAAAAAAAATATATGTTAAATCTAATATATGCATACACATTTATACAACTATCTTGCTGCACAAGAAAAATCAAATCAAAAAGGAAAAAAAAAGAGAAAGAAAATAAAATGCAAGCAAACCACAATAAAAAGAGTGAAAATGCTATGTTGTGATCCACATGTGTGGATTACTCAGTTCCTACAGTCTGGGTGTAGATGGCTCTCTTCATCAGAAGATCATTGGAACTGGTGTGAATCATCTCATTGGTGAAAAGAGTTGTGTCCATTAGAATTGATCATTGTATAATGTTGTTGCCATGTACAATGATCTGGTTCTGCTCATTTCACTTAGCATCAGTTAATATAGGTCCATCCCGGTGTCTCTGAAATCATCCTGCGGATCGTTTCTTATGGAACTATAATATTTCAATACATTCATATATAATATTCCATTACATTCATATACCATAACTCAGCTGTAGCTTCTTGCCACTACAAAAAGGGCTGTCACAAACATTTTTGCATATGTGGGTCCTGTTCCCTTCTTTAAGATCTTTTGGGATCTTAGAAACACTTCTGTCCCAGTTTTTCACACCCCCTTCAACATTCATTATTGTCTTTTCCTGTCATCTTAGCCAATCTGAGAGGTGTGTGGTACCTCAGAGTTGTCTTAATTTCTCTGATCTATAGTGATTTAGAGCACCTTTTCATATGACAAGAAATGGTTTCAATTTTTTCATCTGAAAATTGTTCATATCCTTTGACCATTTATCAATCGGAGAATGATTTGAATTTTTATAAATGAGTCAATTCTCTATATATTTTAGAAATGAGACTTTTAAAAGAATCCTTGAATGTAAAAATGTTTTCCCAGTTTATTGCTTCCCTTCTAATCTTGTATGCATTAATTGTTTTTCACTTAATACAATTAAAATTAAATATTTTGTGTTCAATAATGAACTCCAGTTCTTCTTTGGTCACAAATTCCCTCCTAGTCCACAGATCTGAGAGGTAAACTAGCCTTTGTTCTAATTTCCTTACAACATCACTCTTTATGTCTAAATCATGAACCCATTTCAACTTTATCTTGGTGTTAGGTGTGGGTCAATGCTTAGTTTCTGCCATACTAGTTTCCAGTTTTCCCAGCAGTTTTTGTCAAATAGTGAATTCTTATCCCAAAAGCTGGGGTCTTTGGGTTTGTCAAACATTAGATTCCTATAGTCATTGTCTATTTTATCCTGTGATACTAAGTTATTCCACTGATCAACTACTCTGTTTCTTAGCCAATACCAAATGATTTTGATGACCTCTGCTTTATAATACAGTTTTAGGTCTGACACAGCTAGGCCACCTTCATTTGTATTTTTTAAAATTAATTTATAGCTTGACTTTTATTCCCATGTAAAGCCCATGTTAGCCAGAGTTAAAAGTGATAAGTATTTTTGGTGTAGAGAAGAGCAGGTTAACTGGTGATTTTTCTCATGATGTTTTTTATGCTCACTATATTATGAGGGATCATTTTTAATTAATGTTTTTACTTGGGCAAATCCCAAATTCCTTCTCATTCAGCTTTTATTTCCAGGTTTTACAGTCTCTTTTTTGCTCATTTGAATTAAAGAAAATATAGATGAGATTTAACAGCATTTTAAAAAAATATGTTCTTATGAATCTCCTTTGGGAACCTGAAGCTGTTCCAGTAGGACGAAGAAACCATGCCTGGAAGAGACAGAAAGAGAGGGATGGAGAGAAAGAGAGACAGAAAAGAAGAAAGGGGAAGGGAGGAGGGGAAAAGAAGAGGGGAAAGGAGGAAGAGGAGGGAGGGGAGAGAAGAGGAAGTGAAAGAAAAAGAGAGACAGACAGAAAAAGGAAGACGAGAAGAGAGGAAAGAAGGAAAGAGAAGGGAGGGGAGGACAGGAGAGAGAATGGGAGACAGAGAGACAGAAACAGAGATGGAGACAGAGAGACAGAGAAACAGAGACAGACAGAGACAGAAATAGAGAGGGAAACAGAGAGACAGAGACAGACAAAGACAGAACAGAAAAGAAGAGAGGAGAGGAAAGGGGAAGGGGAAGGGAAGGGAGAGAAAAGGAGGGGAAGACAGGAGACAGAAAGACAGAAACAGAAAGAGATACAGAAAAAGAAAGAGACAGAGACAAAAAAACAGAGAAACAGAGAGAGGAGAGAAGAAGAGAAGGGAGGGGAGGGAAAAGGAGAAGAGATGGAAAGAAAGGGAGGGGAGGAAAAAAGAGATGGAAGGGAAGAGGAGGGTAGGACAGGAGAGGCACAGAGAGACAGAAACAAAGAGAGAGACAGAGACAAAAACAGAGAGACAGAGAGAGGAGAGGAGAACAGAAGAGAGGGGAGGGTGGGAGACAGAGACAGAAGAGAAAGATAGAGACAAACAGAGAGAGAGAGAGAGAGAATGAGAGTGACAGAGAGACAGAGAGACAGAGAGACAGAGGAAGGGGGAGATATGAAGCATAGTATCTCATTACTGAAAAACTAGAAGCCAATTTGGCTTAAGAAATACAACCATTATGATGACAGGAAAAGATAATGACAAACGTTGGCGGGATTGTGGGAAAACTGGGACATAATACACTAATACATTATTGGTGGAGTTGTGAACTGATCCAACCATTCTGGAGAGCAATTTGGAACTACGCCCAAAGGGCTATCAAATTGTGCGTACCCTTTGATCCAGCAGCGTTTCTATTGGGTTTATATTCTAAAGAGATCTTAAAGGAGGGAAAGGGACCCACATATGCTAAAATGTTTTTGGCAGCCCTTTTCATGGTGGCTAGAAACTGGAAACTAAGTGAATGCCCATCAGTTGGAGAATGGCTGAGTAAGTTATGGTATATGAATGTTATGGAATATTATTATTCCATAAGAAATGACCAGCAGGATGATTTCAGAGAGGCCTGGAGAGACTTACATGAACTGATGCTAAGTGAAATGAGCAGAACCAGAAGATCACTGACAATAAGATTATACGATGATCAATTCTGATGGACATGGCTCTCTTCAACAATGAGATGATTCAGGGGCAGCTAGGTGGCACAGTGGATAGAGCACCAGCCCTGAAGTCAGGAGTACCTGAGTTCAAATCTTGTCTCACACATGTAACAGCTGTGTGACTCTGGGTAAGTCACTTAACCCCAATTGCCTCAGCAAAAAAAAAAACAAACAAAAAAAAAAAAAACAATGAGATGATTCAGGCCAGTTCCAATGATCTTGAGATGAAGAGAGCCATCTGCATCCTGAGAGAGGATTGTGGATCACAACATAATATTTTCACTTTTTTGTTGTTTCTTTGTATTTTATTTTTCCTCATTTTTTTCTGGTCTGACGACTTTTCTTGTGCAGCAAGATAATTGTATAACTATGTCTACATATATTGGATTTAACATATATTTTAACTTGTTTAACATATATTGGATTATTTGTCTTTTAGAGGAGGGAGTGGGAAAAGATGGGGGAATTGGAACACAAGGCTTTGCAAGGGTTAACGTTGAAAAATTATCCATGAATATGTTTTGAAAATAAAAAGCTTTAATAAAAAAAAAAGAAAAGAAAAGAAATTTAACCACAGGGAAATAAAAAGAAATACAGCCATATATATCTTCATTCAGAAGCTTAACAATAGCCTAAAGGATTTTTCTTCTTCCTTACACTGGGGGATTCTATCAGACAAGAGGAGGACTAGTCACCCCAGTGGTAGGTGAACATCCTGCATGCTATATTGATAGCCGTACCACTCAAAGACATCCAGAGTGAGACTACCAGAACACTGGATAAACTCCCTGTAGAAGACTGTGGAAGAATGTGGACAAAATTGCCCCCAAAAGGTAGACATGAATGGATTTCAATCTGGGTCATTTGATAACATGCCCATATGAATGAGAACACAGATCCATCAAAGTATTTGAGTCAGATCAGAGTTAGCTGAGTTTCACCAAGAAAAACTCATGATAGACAAACCTCATTTCATTTTGTGGATCTGGATATCAAATTGAGAGATGGCTGGGAATGGGGGAGGGCTGCTATAGCTATACTTTACCTTGATTTCAGCAAAGTAATTAACAAATTATCTACTGTTAGCTTTACAGAGTGGAGAAGTATGGAATCAATAACTAAACAAGTAAAAACTATTCTTAGCTCATGGCTTCTCTCTAGATTCAGCTTGCAAGCCAGATTTCATCGGTCTATAGTTTATTGAATCCTGGACTAAACAGAAAATTAGCTAAATAGATTTGGATTAAGTTGAAAAGTTATTAAAATGTCAATGTCTTCTTGGAAAGTTTCTAAGAGAATAAGCAGGGAAGTTCATTTAGTATTTTAATTATAATAATTTAGATAAAAGAATAGATGACTTGCTTATCAAATTGTCAATTGAGTCAAACATGAGAGGGATAGCTAACACTCTAGATGACAGATTCAAAATCCATAAAAATATCAGTAGGCTAGAACAGAGGGGTCAAATTTGTGGAAAACTCTACACTACAGGAATTAGATAAAATGTAACCTAATTTGTTAACAAATTAAATAAATAGGGACAGCTAGGTGGCGCAGTAGATAGAGCACCAGCCCTGAAGTCAGGAAGACCTGAGTTCAAATCTGGTCTCAGACACTTACCATTACCTAGCTGTGTGACCCTGGGCAAGTCACTTAACCTCAATTGCCTCAGCAAAAAGCAAAAAACAAAACAAATTAAATAAAAAGATAATGCAATTTACATAATGCTAATTTGTGGTTTTCTAAATCAGTACATGGAGGCAAGGATTGATTTCTATTTGAGTTTGATATCATTGGCTTAGAACATTTGGCTGAAACTAATAAGATTATATTTAATGAGGAAAATTGTTAATATATATACACACATTCAAAAAACAGCTTTTATAAACAGGATAATTGGGACAATTGAGAGTGACACCAACAGTGTTATTAAATTAGTGTCTATCTTCTCACAATCCCTCCAATATTGACTATTCCACTTTTTGAGTTTTGCTAATGAATAAGCATGGTAAAAAATGAAATGTCAGTTATTTTATTTTGCATTTCTCTTTCTAATAGTGATTTAGAGCATGTTTTCATATAGTCACCTAACATTTATTTGCTAGATTGGTGATTTTGTTTCCCTAGCCTTTTTTTTTTTTTTTTCTGAAGCAATTGGGGTTAAGGGATTTGCCCAGGGTCACACAGCTAGGAAGTGTTAAGTGTCTGAGAGCAGATTTGAACTCAGGTCCTCTTGACTTCAGGGATGGTGCTCTAAACACTGCACCACCTAGCTGCCCCAAGGCTCATTTTCTTATGAAGAAAGCTATCAGGTCTTCCCACATTGGAAGTGTTTTGAGTATAAATGAGAATCACCATGGTGGTCCTTTTATAGACAGGTTTATCCCAGAAAAATTGACCACTAGATAGACAAGGTGATCCACAAAACAAATTAAAAACACATTGATACGAATTATGCAAGAAAAATTGTTAAACTGGACCTATTTTATTTTATTTTATTTTATTTTTAAGCCTTTTATTTGTATAACATATGTATGGGTAGTTCCCCAACCTTGATCTTTACAAAGCTTTCCAATACAAATTTTACCCCTAGTCCCCTCCCCTCCCCCAGAAGGCAGGAAGTCCACTACATGTTAATAATGTTGAAATGCTTGAGAAGTTATGCAAGAAAAATCCTATCTACAAGAAAAAAAAAAAGAATCAGAGAAAGGCAACACAATGCAAGCAAATGTCAATAGAGATCATGAAAATGTTACGTTGTGGCCCATATTTCATGTCCCTCTTTCTGGGTTTATATGGTTTTCTTCAGTGAATAACTGGAACTGGTTTGAGACAATTCTTTATTGCAGAGAGCCATGTCCGTCAGAATTGATCATCATGTAATACTGTTGTTGCTGTGCATGATGATCTCCTGGTTCTGCTCGTTTCACTCAGCATCAGTTCATGCAAGTCTCTCCAGGCCTCTCTGAAATCGTCCTGCTGGTCGTTTCTTACAGAACAATAATATTCCATAACATTCATATACCATAATTTATTCAGCCACTCTCCAATTGATGGGCATCCCTTCAGTTTCCATAAACTGGACCTATTTTAAAGGATTTATAGAAAGACATGGAAAAGATGTGTACAAGGTAGGCATACATAGATCTATGCCCTTTGAATCTCCAATCTCGCTGCTGTTTATATACTTCAAAAAAATCAAGGATAGAGGGAAAAGGGCCCACATGTGCAAAAATGTTTGTAGTAGCTCTTTTTGTAATAAGGAAATGGAAACTGAGTAGATGCCCATCAATTGGAGAATGGCTGAATAAGTTATGGTATATAAATGTTATGGAATATTATTGTTCTATGAGAAACAATCAGCAGGATGATTTCAGAAAAGCCTGGAAATACTTATATGAACTGATGTTGAGTAAAGTGAGCAGAACCAGATCATTGTATTTAATACCAACAAGATTATGTTATGTTTAACTGATGGACTTGACTCTTCTCAACAATTCAGTGATTCAATGCAATTCCAACAGACTTGGAATGGAAAATGCCAATTGCATCTAGAGAGAGAACTATGGAGACTGAATGTAAATCAAACATAGTACTTTTATCTTTTTGTTTTTCTTTCTTGTGTTTGTTTTCCCTTTTGATCTGATTTTTCTTGCACAACACAACAAATATGGAAATATATTTAAAAGGATAGCACATATTCAAGCTATATAAGATTGCTTGCTGTCTTGGAGAGTGGGGAGTTAAGGGAGGGAATTTTGGGAATACAAAGTCTTACAAAAATGAAGGTTGAAAACTATCTTTACATATATTTGGAAAAATAAAATACTATTGAAAATTAATATTTTAATAAATTAAAAATTATCTTTCAAAACAAAAAAGAATCAAGGAGAGACACAAGAAATGTCTCCCAGAGGAAGGGATCCCTGGGTTGGTTGACTAATACCATTCTCAATGTTGTAGTAGTTAGATCCTAAGATCTATATTTCTATTACTCTTCTTGCTTACTGGTGTGTTTTTTGTTGATAATCAGCAAATAGTCTCAATTACCTTTTGCCAAAAGATATTTACTAAATTAGTATAATTAAGACTATAGTACAAAATATTTTTAAACCAGAGATTTTCTCCCCTTACATACACAAGAGATAGTAAGCTTAAGCTTATAATAAAATTGTAATGACATGAAAAGTCAATACAAAGTGGGGATAAAGAACTATCTGAGAAAAGGTATCCTATAGAAGACAGTACCAGAGCAGAGTTTGTAGGAAATAAGGGATTCTAAGAAAAGGGACTACATACCAAGCATAAGGGACAGAATGTTCAAAGACACAGAGATGAGAATGGAATGTTTTGTTCAAGGAACAAGTATAGCAGTTTGGATGGCACATAAGAGTGCATAAAGGGCAAGAGTATGTACTATTGTATAATAATAATGAGAAATGGCACCTTGTGGTGCTGTGTTCAAAAAACTGGGTTTGTAGTTAGGAGGACCTGAGTTCAAATCCAACCTTTGAAATTCACTAGCTGTGTAAACCTGGGCAAGTCACGTAATGTCTTTTTGCCTCAGTTTCTTTATATGTAAAAATGAGGATAATAGCAATAACCTCATGGTGGTAAGGATAAAAAAGAACTGTGAAGTGCTTTGCTAACCTTAAAACACTATGTGGTAATTAGTGATGGTAATGATGGTGATGTGAGAGAGGTAAGAGTAAAGAATCATGGATGACTCCAAGTTCTCAACATTGTTCCTAATAGGATAGTGATGCCCTTGACAGTATTAGGGAATCTCAGAGATCACCTAGTCTAAATCCTGCCTAAATTATGTCCATACTTTCCCCACACAACTTCTACTCAAAGATCTACAGTCCTGAGGTCATTTATTCCAAAGTTTCTTAAACTGTGGTTTACAACTCCACACGGGATCTTGTAACTGAATCTAGGTGTCATAAAATGATCATTTATTATCAGTAAATGTTTGATGTGTATACCTATTTTATGTATCTATCTATCTAGGGTTGTGTAAAAATTTCTTGAGCAAAAATGGGTCACATAGTTATATGTAGATATACTTATTCCATCTTTGGATAGTTCTAATTATTGAGATTTCTTTTTATGTGACTCCAGGTCTGCCTCTCTAATACATTAGCATTAGACAATAGTGACATCTTTTTTTTTTTTTTTTTTTTTTTTTGCTTTTCCATTTTCATGTTCTACCTATAAAGGTCTCTTAAGATAAGAGAATCCATAATAATAAATAAGGGAACCTCCTGGCTTCCTTTAAGTCCCAGATAAAATCTCATCTTCTACAGGAAGCCTCTCCCTACCTCTCCGAATTCTAATGCCTCTTAACTATTTCCTATTTATCCTGTATATAGCTGGTTCCTATACATTTGTTAATCTGTTGTCTCTATTAGATTGTGAGTTCCTTCCAGGGCAGGGACTATCTCTTGCCTCTCTCTGTGTCCTTAACATGTGTCTGGCACATATTAGGCACTTAGTAAGTTTGTTGGTTGATTACTACTAGACAAGACAAAGAGAGGTATGAGAGTATAGTTATTTAGATTCAGAACTAGTTGAATGACTAAACAAGAGAATAGTGAAAATCTTTAGTACAGTGCCCTGGAGACCTGCCTTTTATGTTTTGCTGTTCAACATTTTTGTTCATTACTTTAGTGAGGCACAGAAGGTGTATTTATTAGACTTATGGGTGATACCAAGTTCAGAAGGATACCTAACTCATTATGTGACAGTATCAAAATCCACCATGGCCTTTTCAATTTAGAACTATGGATCAAATTTATGAAGAAATTTAACAGAGATAAATATAACCATAAACTTTAGATACAGATACACATGTATACATACACATATATACATATACATATATATCCCCACACTTATAGAGATTATGTATGTATGTATGTATACATATATATCCCTGTATATAGAGATATACTTATATAGAGAGATTATATATATATATATACATACATAAAAAAAGAGCTGAGATTTTGTGAAAAAATATCTGGGCTTTTTTTTGGTGGCCTCAAAATGAGATTTTAATAAACTCAACATAAGTCAAGATAATATTTTGATTAAGAATCAAAAAACCTCAACTTCCTGACTATGGTATGCACCCCAACTATAAGTGGTCAGTCATGTTGGAGAAGTTGCAAGAAGAATTTTAAATGAAGTAAAAGTTGTATTTCTGAGAGCTCTTCCAATATTTAGGTTCTATTACCCATTTTGTGAACCTTATAGGATTATATAGAACATTAAGCATTTTTATTTTACCATAGGATTTAGAATTGGAAAGGTTATCTAGCTTAACCCTTTCCTTTTAGAACAGAGACCCAGAAAAAGTTAATGACACATCATGGGGAGGAAATGGCAAAGCAAGCTTTGAATCAAGGTCTTCTAACTCCAAATCCAATGCTTTTTCTAGTATCGCATCCAGTTTTAAAGCTTTAGTCATTCTCTAAACCATGTTCATTCTCTTTTCAAGAATATGTCTGACTTTTTATGACCCAGTTTGGGGTTTTCTTGGCAAAAATACTAGAGTGGTTTGCCATTTTCTTCTCCAACTCATTTTAAGATGAGGAAACTGAGGAAAATAGGGTTGTCACTTCCCAAGGTCACATAGCTACTAAGTGTTTGAGGCTTAATTTGAACTCAGGAAAATGAAAATCTTCCTGACTTCAGGGCCAGATTCTGCGCACTATGGTACCATCTAGTAGCCCTACTGTGCCATCTAGCTGCTCTTCATTTTATAATATTCATATCTTACTTTATAATGTCTTATAATTATAGACTTCCACTCCAGGAAACTAAGGATGAACTTCAAAAGTCAGAGTAAAACTTAAAAAAAAAAAAGAGAGAGAGAGAGAGAGAGATTAGTTTATTGTATTAGTCACAAAGGCAATAAAAACAGAATTATATGAATAAGTCTAGAATAATGTCATCAAGTAGAACATGTGCCATCATAATGTCCTCAGTTCCATGGAAATATAAGACTTTTTTAGGACAGGGACTTTCCCCTTCCTATATTTATATTTTTGTCACTTTAATAAATGGTTGTTGAATTGAATGCAGAAATAAAACAAATAATTTTTCTGATTTACACACTGGCTCCCACAAGACTACAGAGAGCTGACTGCCAGGTTACATATTTCATGGGAGAAGACAGTGTATGATTATTTAAATATCTATTCTTATACTTAGTGGATCATTGTCACCATAAATTGATGAATCACTAGTATCAAATCCAAATGTGAATGTGAATGCTTAAGTTCTAAAGTCATTTGTAAAAATCTTTAAAAAATGTAATTACTAATTTTCTCATTTAAAAAAAAGTCTCTTCTCAATCCTACTAAATTAATGCTGGACTACTGAATATTGAAAAAATAACAAATCAATATTGCACAAACAGTTTATTTCCTGCAATCAGACTTGAATGGGCAAAATAAAAAAAAATTCTTAACATAAACTTCCATTTTTCTGAACAGGGTCCTGCAAATTAACTTTATGTATATTGGCCAGATAGACAAGGATAATTTTTTAAAGTGAACAGTGAAAAATATTTCAATACACAATACGAGTCAATTAAATTCAACCAGAATTCTGTAAGCACAGTGAATTCCATTACTTCGTCATGTACTTTTAAAACCGTATTTTATGAATGCTATAATATCCTTTAATATAACAAAAGTGATGAGCATAAATATCACTATTCCAAAGGAAAATTTAAACAAACATGTTAAGATTTGCATATCAAACTGACTTGATAAAAATATAGCTAACTAAAATGTTCAAATATTAAAATACATTTTTCATCAGAATAAGAAAACTAAATTGTTTAAACTAAAAAAGCAAGTACTGGTGAAATTTGAGAAATATTTAATAGCATGTGAAAACTTCTCTTTTATAAATAAAAGTGTTTGTGTCATATAAATTTCATAAATTTAGCACTATTGAAAATTGTATTTTAATCATAATAAATTCCATAAGAATTTGACAGATATGCAGATACTGTACAATCTTGCTACATTTATGTTTAACACAGATTTTTTAAAGCAATTTGGAAAGATCTATCTCAACTACAAGTTAGAGATAACAAAAAGACAGTGTGGTATCTCAGTCCTTCTTTTGACCCTTTATTTACAAATGACCCTTTAAGTAATGTCATATAATATATATGCATGTGTATATGTATAGATATATATCTCACTATTATAGTACAAAGTTGTTCTCACTTTGTATATCTAATTGTCACAAGAAAATGAATTGCTGCTTTTCATAATTATTTAAAAATTAAATCAGAAGTCCCAAGGAAAAAGTCAGGCTACATGGTAAGCAAAAGAAACTATCTGAGTCTCGATAATCTGAAAAGGTCAGCAAATTAAGGCAAAGCTTTCTACTTCCAAGAAATTCTATTATAACACCCATTTTACTACAAGAATTTACTAATCTATAATATTCATCACTTCTACAATGTACACTTTTTGTTCATAAAATGTTTTGAAGATGGGCTTCTGTTCATCATAGTTACTGATTCCTCAACAGAGATGAGTTTGAAGATGAATTTAACCTGAACTTCTGAAAAGAAACAGAATGATACATATTCAGTCTGCAGGTACCAGATGTTAGCCATATTTTCCAAGTAAAGAGCCTAGAGAAAATATCCCAATTCTATATTGTTTGATTGAAATTTAAATTTTTTCCTTTACTTAACAATCACACATAATTGGCATTTTAAAAATTCATTTTACCTAGGAAGCTTTGCAACTCAAATGAAAGGCTTTTGCATTTAAATCACAAGTTCCTATGAAAATCTGATTTTCATTTTTGTTTTTACCTAGCCCACTATACTTTTTTTATATTCCTAAAATTTTAATATCAAATTAGAAAAAGTCTATTACTCTTTAGTTAACTTACTTTGGATAATTACTTAAATGATAAGCATTGAATAAAATTTTCAAGATCTGCTAAAGAATCATGAAGTGTGCTATTGATTTCTTGACTTCTGAGAAATTTTTTAAGAGTTTCTAAAGCTCCCACTGCCTCCTTTTTTGATGGTAAAGGTAGTTCTGTTTCTGGAGACCCATCTTCTTCCTCTTCATCAGAAGTATAATGTTCAATTTCATTTGTTTTATCTTTTTTACTACTTGCCACCTCACTATCTGAAGCTGTTTCACATGTCATCAAATCTTCATCCAAGGAAGCATATTCTTCCAAAGATAAACCTTCGGGAAATTCTACTCCTGAAGCTAAAGCTTGAGTACCTAAATCTAAGCCATTTTCAGTCTCCACATTTGATTTTCCACTTTCTCCCTGTTGTGATTTGAATCCTGCTTTTTCATAGCTCTCCACAATAGTCTCTGGGGTTATAGTCCTCCAACACAGATGCAACATATCAATTGCATCTAGCAGAGAGAAAGTAAATTCTTTGCTGCTTTCAACAGAATCAAAAAATTTCTTGACAAGACAGAATCGGTATTTGATCTTAAGGGTTTTAATAACACCTTGATTCATAGCTACAAATTTGGAAGATAAAGATGAAGGAAAAAAAACTAGTTGAGTGGACTTTAGAATCTTTATTTCTGGATGTGCTGGTAAAGAATCAAGAAAAATCACAACTTGCCTTTTCTGGGCTTGAAATTTTTCATCAAGCTTTTGCATCCATTGTTCAAAGATTTCTGAGGTCATCCATGCCATTCTGTTTGCTTCATAATCTACAGGCAGTGACTTTACATTTTTAAAACTATGTGGGTTTTTATTTTTTCCAATAATAAGCAAAGGAAGCTTTTCTGAACCGTCCATATTTGCCCCGACCACCAGAGTTATCCTTTCTTTGCACAGTTTTCCAACTGAACATGCTTCCCCCTTAAATGCAAAAGTATTAGTAGGCAACATTCGATAGAGCAATCCAGTCTCTTTTAGGTTAAATATATCCTTGGGGTGATAATCATTTAAATAATATAGAAGCACATTTTGGGACCAGACAGTCTCAGCATCTATTGAAACTGTTGTAGTTTCCACTGGCTGAGATCTGAATACTAAACCATATCTTGATTTAAAGCGGTCTAGCCAACCATTACTGCACTTAAAATCATTATGTCCTAGTTTCTGAGCAAAATCATTAGCTTTGAGACGTAACATTGGACCATTAACTGGTACATTTAAACACTGGGAGATTCGATACCATCTCATTAATGCCTCCTCCAGATCTGTGTAAAAAGCAGTTCTGAGTCTTTTTCTTTTCGGATCAAATCTTAAAGATTCAAAGGCTTCTAGAATCTTGTTTTTATTCTTCATAATTGAAGACAGTGAATTTTTCTTTATTCCATATTTGGCTGCAATTTCTGCTTTTTTCTTACCACTTTCTACTGCATTTATGATGTCAATCTTTTCTTCAATAGATAAACTCTTCTTTTTCCTTATTACAGGGAGAGCTAAGGGATCCACTGAAGCTTCTGCCATCTCATCTAGCGTTTCTGAAGAGATTTCTTCTTTTGCTTCTTTTTATCTGTTTTTTTTAAAAAGTCTAATGCAGTCTGTCCCACCACAACTGCAAAAGTTGTCAGATATCTAAAATATTCAGGTAATCATAGAGATACTCCAAGGGATTAATATCAAAACTTCTAATTTAAGTTCCTTGAGTTTACTTTAAAAAAATATAATTAAACTAGCAAATTTCTGAGGAAAAGAGTCTTCTTCAGCTGATCTGTAGCTCAATTTTTAGTTCAAACTAAGTTCCACAAGTCAAACAAAAATAGAAATATCATTATGTCAGACATGTCTGAGCCTGTTGATATATTTCTGGAGCATCAGTCCTTTAAAGACATTTTAATACATTCACAAACACTCCCCACTTAATTGGTCTTCTTAGATCAGATCAGAGATAAGAGGGAAAACATTTTGTAAACAAAATTATTGTTGTGGGAAAAAAAAGTTAATTTTCCTTTTTTCTCCAGGGTTGAGAAAAGAGCAGAATCCCTCTAAGATTATAGCGTGTCTGTGTATCTTCCTCTGTCTCTTGCCACTATAAGAAAGAAGGAGCAATGTTAGAAGATTGCCTTATCCCAAATAATTATAATTTTAAAAAAATTTCAGAGATCTTCTGGAAATAAACCCAGAGCTTTTAGAGGAAATGTTAACTCCTTACAAGTTTTCTCTTTGAAAGTCCTCTGGATCACAGCAAGTTAAGCTCTCACAGTCAATTTGAATAAGCACTTTATATATACAACACAAATAAACCAAATTTAATCTGGTTTCCAAATGTGCCATAACAAAAATAAAAGAACTAAAAATGGCACTGGCTAGCTTCTTCATGGCTATTTTTTACATGCAATCCTCAACTATCCCTTGTGCCTATTCTAAAAGAAGAATGAGAATAACTAGACTGTGGCCGTAATCTACTACTTTTTGTGTGGCTGGAGATGTTCAGGCCTGTGGTGTCATTGATGTAAGGAGTTCCCAATGAGAAAACTCTTCCTACCTATGTATACATACATATATATATATACATATATATTTACACATATATATTGCATATATATATATATGCAATTTATAGTATTGGAGAGACGCTTAGGGTTATTGAGAGGTTAAATGTCTTGACCAGGGTTACCCAGTGAGTCTGTATCAGAGATGGGACTTAAAGCCTGATAAACTGGACTCTGAAACCAATTTTCTCTATAGAGTCAAATTGTCTTATCTCCTGTTTTTGGAAGTAGTGATTTTTTCATAGGACTCTGGTAGGAAATACTTCCTTTAAAAACCAAATATTATTCTAAATATACATAATAACCATCACTTTTTCTATTAATCTAACATGGTATTAAATGTATCTATTCATTAGATACATTATACATCTTATATAGCTATTCATTTGATACTTATATATCATTTTCATGATACTTATTAGACACACATTGCTTGGGAGATAAGGAAAATTAAAGTTGCATTAACACATAGACTGTTCTTATACCTATAACTAAAAAACAATTCAATATAACAAGGAACAAACAAATGCAAGGCACTACACCAAGTGCTTAAAAATACAAAGACGAAAATAAAACTGGTCCCCACTTTGAGGAGTTTACATCCTATTGGGAATAGAGGGAAGGGTTTCATTAATTGTACAAAGGCCTAAAGAGTGTTCTGACACAAGAGAACTTTCTCTCCTTCTGGAATCAGAAGCATTCTTAGGATGATTTTTTGAGCTGGCTCTGAAAAAAATGGGTAGGATTTTGATTGGCAGATATGTGAACAAAGTATTCCAGCATGAGCAAGGGTGTGGAGGCAAGAAAATGAGATGCATTCCAGGAATAGCAGTGTCCCATGTGACTAAAACATATGTTTAGAACAGTGGGAGATAAGACTGGTTAGGAGATGAGGCTCATCTCCTCCTCTTTGCTTCCCAGGCTTCATTTAAGTCTCAGATAAAATCCCATCTTCTGCAAAAAACCTTTCCTGGGCGTCCGTAAGCCAAGTGCTTTCCCTTTTGGATTATCTCCAAACTATGTCATACATATTTTGTTTGCATATAGTAGTTTTTATGTGGCTTTTCCCATTAGACTATGAACTCTCTGATAACAGGGACTGTATGTTTGTGCCTTTCCTTGTATTCCCAGACCTGGGGACATAGTGCATACTTAATAAAAGCTTGATGACTTGGCATATTCTCCTTTTGGACTATTTTTAAAGGTTCTGAATTAGTCTCCTTGTCTTTCCTTTCTTTAATTCATCTTTTATATCTGGGGTCCATGAATTTTAATTTTTTTTTCAAAACAGCATCTTCATATAATTGGTTTCCTTTACAATTCTATATATTTTATTTTGTACATTTTGAAAAAAAATATTCTGAAAGGGGGCCCAAAGGTTTCACAAGATTGTCTGAGGGATCCAGGCCACAGAAAAGGTTCAGCACTTTTGCTTTATACAAACACATTCCAGATAACCTACCTAACAGACTAGAACTACCCTCATCATTTCCTATTCAAAAGCACTCAGTAGTTCCACATTATTTACCAACTAAAAAATAGTGACATTTAAGTCTTCCACAAAGGTCCCCATCTACCTTTCCCATCTTACTCCTGTGTACTATTTCCCTTCATGCTCTCCATATCCACACAACCCTGTCTGTTCCATATAGCCTCCTTTCAGCCTTCTCCTTCAACCTTTGTTTTTTGGGTTTTGTTTTGTTTCTGGGTTTTTTTTTTAATTTCTAGGTCCTCATCCCTGGAATTTGACTAAGTAAAAGATGCCATTCTCTTCCTCATTTCTTACCCAGCCTTAATCACTGATTGAGTATTGCATTAGTCAAACCTAGACCTGTTGAATAACTTAGCTTAAAAAAGTCTCCCACTGTTTCCAAAACCATCTATAGTCAGCTGGATCTGTATCTCATCACTGGACCCAGGTGACTCTGGAGGACATAGTGAGATTGATGACTTTGCACTGCCCTCCCTCACTTAAATCCAACTCACTTGCATCCACTGCCTTAATGTGAGAATCCTCTTTGAGAATGAAGGACAAACAATAATAAGAACCCTGGAATGGCCTAATGAGATTCTTTCCTTTCTTCAAAGCCCAGTTTAGATATTATTTCTTCCCACCTCAATTCTTCCTAATTTCCTTCCCCAGCAACCAGTAAACTCATTCTTCTCAAAATTTCTCATATTACTTTATTCTAGATCTCTCTCATGCCTTTACACTAATAACTTTAATACAATTTAGAATATATTTGTATTATCTCTTTTAAAACTGTAAAATCCTTGAACAGTGTATTGTCTATACTATATTATATATGCTATAGTATACTATATTATACTATACATGTATTCCATACATATGGAATATATGCTATATTATACTATATTATGTATTCCATACATATGGAATATATGCTATGTTATACTATACTATATTATGCTATACACATTATGTATTATGTATTCCGTACATAATATGAATGAGCACTTAATATGTGATGAGTTGAACAGAATTGATTATATTAGATAGGCATTTGGTGGACCATAAAGGCTTGAAAAGATGACTTACACAATTTAACATAATAATTTAAGGCACTGTGCTAAGCACTGGAGATACAAGAGGCCAAGGACAATCCCTGTCCTCAAAAAACTCACAATATAATAGGGGCAATAAACAAGCAAACAAATATGTACAAGAACACTATAGTCAGGATAAATAGGAAATAGTTAAGACAAGGAAGCAAAGGGGTTGGTTAAATTTCCTGTTGTGGGAAATGATTATTAACTAATAATTTGGGGGAGAGGAGAATTTGGAGCTCTTCCCTTCTTCTAAAGGCCTTTAAAAGTTTATTTTGAAGGACATTACTGATGATGATATTGTATTGACTCTTCTCATTTTGGTCAGTCCTCCACTCAACCTTGCAAGGAATTTAATCTAGGGAGGGGAAGTCTACTGGGTTCTCCTCAAGCATGAGTGCAGCGTATATTCTTTGACTTGGTAGCCTAAAGTTATAGGTAGTTTGGTATGGGGATAGTTTCTTTATTCTGTCCTTCATTTTAATATGGCCCACCGCTAATCATGTTAACCAATTAGATATTATTTGTTTTTTGATGGATCATCTACTATTTTGGAAGATATATAAATCATGAGTCTGTTTTTGGTCTGAGAAAGCTGTCCAAATGATTATCCTTTTATTAATATCTTGCTGACCTTATTAATGAAATAATTAAATTATCCAGAAAATATGTCTCTCAAATCTTTTGAAACATCACACTATAGAAAATGGAATTTTAGAGAATCCTTAAAGGAAGTCAGGGAAACCAGATGAGAGAGCATTCTGGTCATGAAAATCAGCCAGAAAAAATGCTCAGAGCTGACTGGTGGACTGGGAATGGCAAGAAGGCAAGTTTATTGGATTGAAAAGTAGAGAGGATCAACCCTGAAGGGCAAAAAAGATGGCAGCAAACTATCTGAATTCTTTCAATATATTCACTTTTAAACTTTAAAATAACACCTCATAAGGGTACCATAGATAATGTAGCAATATCAATACTAAATATATATGCACCAAGTGCAATAGCACACAAATTCCTAGGGGAGAAATTAAGAGAGATGCAAGAAGAAATAGACAGCCAAACTTTACTAGTGGGGGATCTCAACCTTGCTCTCTCAGAATTAGATAAATCAAACCACAAAATTAACAAGAAAGAAACTAGGGAGATAAACCAATTGTTAGAAAAGCTAGGTATGATAGATCTATGGAGAAAGTTGAATGGAGACAGTAGGGAGTTTACTTTTTTCTCAGCAGTCCACGGAACCTATACAAAAATTGACCATGTGTTAGGGCATAAAAACCTCAAAATCAAATGCAGAAAGGCAGAAATAGTAAATGCATCTTTTTCAGATCATGATGCAATAAAAATCACATGCAATATAAGGCCAGGAGAAAATAAACCAAAAGTTAATTGGAAATTAAATAATCTAATCCTGAAGAATGAATGGGTGAAAGAGCAAATCATAGACACAATCAATAATTTCATCCAGGAGAATGACAATAAGGAGACAACATACTAAAATTTGTGGGATACGTTATATCTCTAGATGCTTACTTGCATAAAATAGAGAAAGAAAACATCAATGAATTGGGCTTATTATTAAAAAAAACTAGAAAAAGAACAAATTAAAAACCCTCAATTAAATACCAAATTGGAAATTCTAAAAATAAAAGGAGAAATTAATAAAATTGAAAATAAGAAAACTATTGAGTTAATAAATAAAACTAAGAGTTGGTTCTATGAAAAAATCAACAAAATAGATAAGCCTTTAGTTAATTTGATAAGAAAAAGGAAAGAGGAAAATCAAATTGTTAGTCTCAAGAATGATAAGGGAGAACTTTCCTCCAATGAAGAGGAAATTAGAGCAATAATTAGGAGTTACTTTGCCCAGCTTTATGCCAGTAAGTTTGATAATCTAAATGAAATGGAGGAATATCTACAAAAATATAGATTGCCCAGGTTAACAGAAGAGGATATAAATTATTTAAATAGCCCCATATTAGAAAAAGAAATAGAACAAGCTATTAAC
>JAJPUD010000124.1:864278-951779 GCA_023553655.1 Myrmecobius fasciatus | reverse complement strand
TGTCTCAAACCAAGTCCAATTGTACACTGAAGAAAACCATATACACCCTTAGAGAGGGATATGAAATATGGACCACAACATAACATTTTCATGATCTCTATTGACATTTGCTTGCATTGTGTTGCCTTTCTCTGATTTTCTTTTTTTTCTTGTAGATAGGATTTTTCTTGCATAACTTGTCAAGCATTTCAACATTATTAACATGTAGTGGACTTCCTGCCATCTAGGGGAGGGGAGGGGACTGGGGGTAAAATTTGTAATGGAAAGCTTTGTAAAGATCAATGCTAGGGAACTACCCATACATATGTTATACAAATAAAAAGCTTTAATAAAAAAAAATAACACCTCATATCAAATTTGGGAGTAGCAAAACCAACAAATATCATGATAAGACATTTTTATGGCATAATAAAACTTAGGAGGTCAGCAGGAGACATCTATTAATAACCAGGTGGGCACTAGCATAGAGCTTATGTAGAGAGAATACCAACAGCAGCCTCAGCAGTGGCCACATCAACATCCTCAGGAACTTTTACCCCAAAGTTAGTAAGGGGGTTGGACAACTGGTCAGAAAGAGATATCAGGGGGCCCTTTGTTGATACTAAATATAATTGTTGTTGATTGGCAACTATTGTCCACATGCAATTCTCAGTTGCAGTTCCAGGGTGGAAAGAAGCTCATATGACCAGTCATGGGGAAGCAAGGGCTCTGCTCTCAGTTCCAAGACAAAAAGAACTACTAGCACTTGCAGCTGTAAGAGAGCAGGTGCCCTTCCTGGGTAAAGATCAGAGTGCAGATCAAGAGAACAGAACCTCTCCTCATAGCACTTAGAAACTAAAAAAAAACTTGCACATCCCCAGAACTAGTTCTGAAAACAACAGCACAAAACAGTTTAATGTTTGGGAAAGGACTGTCCCACCACCAGATGATCAGAGTCGAACTCTTTAACATACAGTTCAAAATCAAGAAATAGGGTAGAGAAAAAAACACCCAAACAATAACCAAAAAAAAATGACCATAAAAAAAGCTACAATAGTGGCAGAAAAGACCAAGACAAACTCAGAAAACAACAATGTAAAAACAGTTACAAACAAAACCTCAAAGAAAAGTACTAATTAGACCCAAGCCCAACAAGAATTCCTAGAGTGAAGCATAGTACAGGAAAAAATAGGAAAAGAAATGAAAGTGATGAAAGAAAATTATGGAAAAATAATTAACAGCTTGGTAAAAGAGGTATTAAAAATACTAAAGAAAATAATCTTTTTTAAAAATTTTGGCCTAATGGTAAAAAACATAAAAATTCATTGCAAAAAAAAGAATTCCTTAAAAAACAGATTAGCCAGATGGGAAAAGAGGTAAAAAATCTCTTATTATAATTGTAATTATAATTATATTTTTTATTATAATAGGTCAAGGGAAAACTAAAGATACCATGAGATATCAAGAAAAAATGAAATAAAATCAAAAGAAGAAAAAGAAAAAGAAGAAAATATGAAATATCTCATCAAAAAAATATCACCTAGAAAGTATATCAAGAAAAGATAATTAAAGAATTATTGGACTATTTGAAAGACAGAGGTTAGACATTATATTGCAAGAAATTATCAAAGAAAATTACCCCAATATCTTTTTAGATTTTAGATTTTAGATTTAAAAGATAAAATAGAAATTGAAGGAACTATCTTCTACTATCTATGTTCTGAAAGGTATTCCCAAATGAAAACTCCCAGAAATATTGTCAAATTCCAGAGCACTGAGATCAAAGGGAAAATACTTCACGCATCCAGAAAAAAAAATTCAAGTTTCATGGTCCCATAATCAAGATCAAACAAGATTTAGTGGCTTCTGTGTTAAAAAAAAACAGAAGACTTGAAATATGATATCCCAAGAGCTAGGATTACAACCAACAATAACCTACCTGGCAAAATTAAGTATAGTATCTTTCAGCATTTCCAGGGCTTAGGAGTACAGACTCCCCATGAAAAACAATGAATAATTCAAGGCCCTCCTCCAAATGGATATTTAATGAAATAGAAAACTTTCAAGCATTCCTAATAAAAATAATAGAGCTGAATAGAAAATCTGACTCAAAAGAAGCATTAAAAAGGTAAACATGAAAGAGTAATCATACAGAATTCAATAAAGTTAAACTATTTGTATTTCTATATAGAGAGGTGACACATGTAACTCTTAAGACCTTCATCATTTTTAGGGAGGAGCTTACATAGACAGAGGATATGGATATGAGTCAATTTTGTTGGAATGATCTTCAAAAAATGAAGGAGTAAGAAAGAGGGATGCATTGGAAGAAGGAAGAAGGGAGAAGTTGAATGGGGAAAATTATTTCACATAAAAAAAATGTAAGAGAAAGCTTTTATAGTGGAAGAGAAAATGGGAAGTGGGGATGGCTGGCCATGTTTGAATCCTATTCTCACTAGAATTGGTTCAAAGAGGGAAGAATACACACATGCACATTTGTGTATAGAAATCTAACTTACCCAATAGGGAAATAAGGAGAGGAAAGGAACAAGGTGGGAAGTGTAGGAGGAGGATTATAAAAGAGAAAACAGATTAAGGGAGGCAGTTGTTAGAAAGAAATTAGACTTTTGAGGTGGGATAAAATAAAAAAAGAAGAAACAGAAGAAAATGAGATGGAGGCAAATACACAGTTTTCAAAACTGTGAATGTGAATGGGATGAGCTCATCCATAAAATGGAAGTAGATATTAAAACAGATTAGAAACAAGAATTCAATGATATGTTGTTTACAAAAGACACACTTGAAACAAAGACACATCGAGAATTAAAAGGCTAGAGCAGAATCTATTATCTTTCAACTGAAGTTTTTTTTGTTTCTCCTTCATTCTCAGAGAACCATGACATCAGGGAGGTAATGCTATGACATACTAGTGAATTGGATTTAAGGGAGGGAGGGCTTGCAGAGTTACCAGTCTCATTTTCTTCCCAAAAGCCATTTGAGCTATCTCCAGTCATCCTGATTTCTGTCTGGCTACTAGACCCAAATAGATCTGGAGGAGAAAGTGATACTGGTGACCTTGCACAGTCCTCCCTCACTTCAATCCAATTCACTTGCATGTCAGAGCATCACCTCCCTGATGTTGTGGTCCTCTTTGAGAATGAAGTAGAAACAACTTCTATCAGTAGGAGTAGGAGCTGCCCCACAGGGAATTGGAACTGGAACTGGTCAGTTGGGGAACCCAGCTCCTTTCTTCTCTTCTCTTTTTCCCCTTCCCTTCTCTTCCCTTGTCTTGTCTTTCTTCTTTCCTTCCCTTTCTTCCTTCCCTTCCCTTTCCTCTGTCCACATAGAGTATCATATCCTTTCCTGGGAGTACTCTTCCCAAGGGAATAAAAATTTTGATTGCCAAAACCTTGCAGAATATCTTGGGATTCATGATCTAGGATCATAACTGTGAATGTGAGTGGGATGAGCTCACCTACAAAATGGAAGTGAATAGCAGAATGGATTAGAAACCAGAATTCAACAATATGTTATTTACACATGCCACACTTGAAAAAGAAAAACAGTTAAAAAAAAAAGAGCTGGAGCAGAATATAATGTGTTTTAGCTGATGTAAAAAAAGGCAGGAGTAGCAATCATGATCTCAGAAAAAACAAAAGCAAAAATAAATCTAATTAAAAGAGATAATGGGAAAATTACATTTTGCTAAAAGATACCGTAGACAACAAAGTAATATGAAAAAAATTTTGTAGCAAGTTTCTCTGATAAAGGCCTCAATTCTCCAATTATATTCTGCGTGTAGAACTGAGTCAAATTTATGAAAAAAGTGATAAATGGTCAAAGGATATAATTAGGCAGTTTTCAAAAGAAGAAATCAAAGTTATCTATAGTCTTATCAAAAAATGCTCTAAATCACTATTGATTAATATTCTAAGGTACCAGCTCACATCTATTAAAAATGACAATTACCAAAGAGACCCACTTCCCCAATCTATACATAAACACATTATCTTTCCCTGGGAGAGCGCCATGGATGGAGAGCTCATTATCCATAGCACCAATCCCTAGTGGTCTTGGAGGCAGGGGGTCTTGGCCAGGAACTTATTGGGTTTTTAATAAATATTTTGGTAATATTTCAAAAAAATGACAATTGCTGGATGGGGAGTAGGACAAATAGATACATTAATGAGTGGTTGGTGAAGTAGTGACTTGATCCAACCATTCTGGAGAATGATATACTCAAAGATCCCTTTGACCAAGTAATACCACTATTAGATTTGTATCCTAGATCAAAGTAAAAGGTAAAAGAAGTTTTACATATAAAAATACATATAGCAGCTCTTTTTAAGATGGCAGAGAATTAGAAATTGAGGGAGGGGATGCTTATCAACTGGGAAGTAGCTGAACAAGTTGTGGCACATAATTATGATGGAGTCTATTGTGCTCTAGAAAAATAACGAGTGGTTTCAGATAAAAAAAAATGGCAAGACCTATATGAATTTATACAAAGTGAAGTAAGAATAACCAGGAGATAATTATAATACTGTAATGATGACCAACCAAGATAGATTTGACTACTCGGATCAATACAATGATTCAACATAATTCCAAAAGACTCTCCAGAGAGACAACAAATGAATTCTGAGTATAAACTGAAGTATAATTTTGTCATTTTCTTTTTTCTTTTTTTTAAAATGGCTAATATGGAACTATGCATTTCATTATTTTATATATCTAATTGTATTGTATTGTTTGCCTTCTCAGAGGTTGAGGAGGGAGTGGAAGGAAAGGAGAAAAGTTGGAACTCAAAATTTAAAAAGAAGTGTTAAAAATAAATACTTACTGAGGGTGGACCACAACATAGCATTTTCATGCTTTCTACTGGTATTTGCTTGCATTATGTTTTCCTTCTCAAATTTTTTTTCTTATAGATCCAATTTTTCTTGTACAGCAAGATAACTGTATAAATATGTATATCCATATTCGATTTGTCAAGTATTTTAACATAATTAACATGTGTTAGACTTCCTGTCATCTGGGGAGAGGGTGGGGGGAAGGAGGGAAAAATTTGTAACAGAAAGCTTTACAAAGGTCAATGATTAAAAATTGTCCATGCATATGTTTTGCAAATAAAAAGCCTTAATAAAAAAATAAGAAAGAAACACTTAAAAAATTTATAATGACTAATACAGTAATATTAAAATGATTGTATATATAAAGCCTATATCAAAATGCTTATTGTCTTGGGGAGAGGGGAGGGAAGAGAAGGAGGGAGAAAAATTGGAAGTTAAAATCTTACAAAAATGAATGCTGAAAACTATTTTTGCAAGTAATTTAAAAAATAAAACACTATTGAAGTTTTTCAAAAGTATAGTTTATCTTCAAGTCCAAAAAACAAAAAGGACATGGTAGAGAGTAAAGTATTAAAAGACTGGTGACATTGGAGCAAGCTAGGTTATAAAAGACTTTGAATGCTGAGCAAAGGATTTTATATTTGATCCTGAAGGCAATAGGGAATTCACTAGAGTCTATTGATTGAGTATATGTTTGGGGGAAAGTGGAAGACAACATCACTGAACCTCCACTACAAGAAAATCACTTTGGTGGCGGAGTGGAGAATGGAGAAAAAGGCCGCAGACAATTCACCAGCAGGCTGTTCACAAGAGTGCCAGGGTGAAATAATGAAGGCCTGCACCAGAGTAGCAGCAGTGTCAGAGGAGAGGACAAAACAGATCATATTCTATAGAGGTTGCAAATATGAAATTAATAATAGATTCGATATGGGGGTGTGAGTGAGATATAATGAGATGAGGATGACACTTAGATTAGGTTCCTGAGAAACTGGGAAGATGATATGGTAGAAAGGGATTAGGAGAAAGATAATGAATTCAGTTTTGGATGTGTTGAGTTCAAAATGTATACTGGACCTTCAGCTCAAGATGTCTGAAAGACTGTTGAAGTAGTAAGATTGGAGGTCAGCAGAGAGATTGAGGCAGGAAAGGTATATTTGAGAATCATCAGCATAGATGTGGTGATTAAAACTACAAGAGCCAATAAGATCAAGTAAAGTAGCAGAGGAATGATCTGGATATCAAAGAATCTATAATCTAAAGAAAACTGGGTGAGCAATTAGTAGACAATGATTCTTATCTGAGCTCTGCCACAAACTAGCATTTATTTTGCATTTATTTCTATATGCATTTAGACATATATGGATATATATATGTTCATACATATGTACATAATACAGTATTTATTTAGTACTGACTGTTATACACACAATTTACTCATACATGTATACATTCTTTTCCAATGGAATATAAGCTCCTTGAAGACAGAGATTATTTTGATTTTGTCTTTGTTTTTTATTTTGTCTTGACTCATAGAGCTGAGGCAAAATATTGTTTTTTAAGTTTCTGGTTTTTCAATTTAAAAAATTAAGGGATTGAGCCATAGCATCTCTAAGGTTATAATATTCTCTGATTACATAATGTTATGAAACTATACATGTAAATAGGACTATTCTACTTGAAACAATGTACTGCAGCAAGGTAGAGAAAACATAGACTTATGAGGTAGGTATCTGGTGCCTGCTGGCTCCCTAGGAATTTGCCACTCTGTCTTGTATTTTTCTGAACCTCATCTTCTTTATTAAAATCATTTTCCATTAAAAACAACACACACAAACACAAATACATATATGCAACAAATATGCTATGAATTATGTCCACGGGATTCTGCTTTCCATTTTCTGAAGAGATAGCTATCTTATTAGATTCATTAATAATCTATGCTGATATGTTACCGAGTTGGGGGAAAATCCTTCCTTTGTGCAATTATTTATTTTTGCAGCATTCTTTTGGAGATAATAACTCTGTTATTAGTTATTAAGAGTAGAAAGGAGTGAAAAGGAGAGGAAAAGAGAGGAGTAGAGAGGAGAGAAAAACAGAAGGGGGGGAATAGGATGAAGGAAAATATACAGTAATCATAATTGTGAAAAAAATTTACAGCAAGTTTCTCTGATAAAGGTCTTATTTCTAAAAATTATAGAGAACTGAATCAAATTTATAAAAAATAAGAGCCAATCCCCAATCAATGAATGATCAGAGTATATGAATAGGTAATTTTCAGATGAAGAAATTAAAGTTATCTACAGTCATGTGAAAAAATGCTCTAAATCACTATTAATTGGAGAAATGCAAATTAAAACAATTCTGAGGAATCAACTCAAATTTGTCAGATTGGCTTATATGACAGAAAGGAAAATGTCAAATGTTGGAGGGGATGTGGGAACATTAGGAAATTAAACACTGTTGGACTGTGAACTGATCCAACCATTCTGGACAGCAATAAAAAATTATGCTCAAAGAGCCATAAAAGTGTGTATACCCTCCGATCCAGTAACATCACTACTAGGTCTATGTCACAAAGAGATTTTTTTTTTTTTTTTTTTTTTTTTTTTTTTTGCTGAGGCAATTGGGGTTAATTAACTTGCCCAAGGTCACACAGCTAGTAAGTGTTAAGTGTCTGAATTCAAATTTGAACTCAGGTCCTCCTGACTTTCAGGGCTGGTGCTCTATCCACCCCAAGGCACTTTTTAAAAGGAAAAAGAAAAGGATCTATATATACAGAAATATTTATAGCAGCTCTGTCTGTGGTGGCAAAAAATTAGAAATTGAGGGGATGACCAACAATTAAGGAATGGCTGGGAAAGTTGTAAAATATGATTGTGCTATAAGAAATGAATACCAGAAGGGTTTCAGAAAAACTGGAAAAATTCACATGAACTGATGCAAAGTGAATTGAGTTGAACCAGAAGAACATTGTACACAGTAGCAATATTGTGAATGACTTAGCTATTCTTAGCAATACAATGATCCAAGACAATTCTAAAGGATTTATGGTAAAAAGTGCTATCTTCTTCTAGAGAAATAACTAATGGAATCTGAATGCAGATTGATGCAAACTTTTCTTAACTATTTTTCTTGGGGGGTCATGGGGGGTTCTGTTTTCTTTTACAACATTAGCAGCATAAAAATATGTTTTGCATAACTATATATGTATAATCTATATCAAATTGCTTGCCTTCTCAGTGTTAGTGGAGGGAAGAATAGAAGCGCAAGAATTTGGAGCTCTAAATTTTATTAAAGTTTTTATTTTCAAAACATATGCATGGATAATTTTTCAACATTAACCCTGGCAAAACCTTGTGTTCCAATTTCTCCCCTTTCCCCCCATCCCTTTCCCTAGATAGCAAGTAATGCAATATATGTTAAACATGGTAAAATATATGTTAAATCTAATATATGCATACATATTTATACAATTATCTTGCTGCATAAGAAAAATCAACTCAAAAAGGAAAAAGATGACAAAGAAAATAAATGCAAGCAACCAACAAAAAAGAGTGAAAATGCTATGTTGTGATCCACAATCAGTTCCCACAGTCCTTTCTCTGGGTGTAAATGGCTTTCTTCATCACAAGATCATTGGAATTGGCCTGAATCATGTCATTGTTGAAGAGAGCCATGTCCATCAGAATTGATCATCATATAATCTTCTTGTTGCCGTGTTTAATGATTTCCTGGTTCTGCTCATTTCACTTACCATCAGTTCATGTAAGTCTCTCCAGGCCTCTCTGAAATAATCCTGCTGATTGTTTCTTATGGAAAAATAATATTCCATAACATTCATATACCATAATTTATTCAACCATTCCTCAACTGATGGGCATCCACTCAGACTGCAGTTTCTTGCCACTACAAAAAGGGCTGCCACAAATATTTTTGCACATGTGGGTCTCTTTCCCTTCTTTAAGATCTCTTTGGGATATAAGCCTAGTAGAAATACTGCTGGATCAAAGGGTATGCACATTTTGATAGCTCTTTGGGCATAGTTTCAAATTGCTCTCCAGAACTGTTGAATCAATTCACAACTCCACCAACAATGAAACTCAAAATTTTTAAAAAATAAATGTTAAAAATTGTTTTTCCATGTAATTGGGAAAAAAATTTAATTTAAAAGAAAGAATATTAGGGGCAGCTAGGTGGCGCAGTGGATAGAGCACTGGCCCTGAAGTCAGGAAGACCTGAGTTCAAATCTGGTCTCAGACACTTAACATTCCCTAGCTGTGTGACCCTAGGCAAGTCACTTAACCTCAATTGCCTCAGCAAAAAGAAAAAAAAAGATATTTAAAAAAAAAAAAGAAAGAATATTAGATTTAGAATTAGAGAACCTGGGTTCAAATCCTGGATTTTTCACTTACCAAATAAAGACTTTAGACAACCCATTTACTCTATGGACTTCATAGAGTCCATATGAAAAAAATGGAAAAAAATGACAGAATTGTAAATATATCAAAAATTCATAGCACAGTGGGTCCTCAAGCTTCAGTATTCAATTGCAATCAAATATTATTGTGTCTAGTAATATTTGAGAAATTCAGACAAAAAAAGACTTAAATGAACCAATGTAGACTGAAGGAAAACAAAATATACGATTATCCTATTGTAAATGCAAAGAAATAATGTAATAATGGAACTGAAAATTAAATTAAATTACAGTATAACTGTAATGACAAAGTTAGTTACGTAAGAGAGATGAGAAAATGTGGTTTTCTTCAAAAAGGTGAGTGTGATCTCATATATAGTGTCAGATATAGTTTATGTTTTGTTTGATTTTGCCTCAATATTGCTGTTTTTTAAATCCTTGTTACAAGAAAAGACTCCTTAGATAAAGAAGGGGAATAGAGATATATTTGGAAATGAATGTGATATAAAAGTATCAGTGTTTTTTTTTTTAATGAGGGGATTTGATGAGGATCTCCTTAATCCTATGACTTTTATGATGTTCAGCAACTCACTATTCCTTTCCAAATATTAGTTTTCTCAATTGTAAAATGAGGGGGTTAGACGATGATCCCAAAGCATTTTTCATCTTTAAATCCTAGAATAATATTATTGGAAGTAATAACTTTCAAAGAAGGAATTTCAGGGTACATAGGATGAGAGGACAAGATTATATGGGAGGCTTATGGAGGAGATAAATAGTTTGAGAAAAGAAGGACCTGGTGGTAGCCTTTAAATCATATTATGAAGCTCTAATCATAGATTTATTCTAAGCATACAGAGCTGTTCCAGTTCTTTAAAAAAAATTAGAACTTCACTAAAAAACTGGCCATTATCAACTGTAAAAGACAACTGTATAATTGTTATACTAACTAGCAGGGAGAGCTGATCTTTCTCCTAGGAATTTTCCATTCAACCCAAGCCAACATTTTGCCCTGGTCAGAAAAGAATCAATCTTTACTAATTAAAAAAGAAACAAGAGCTGAATGTCTTGAATAAAGAAAACTAATAGTCCTTTCCAAGAAGAAAGAGAAATAATCCAAGATTCTTTTTTCCCTCTCCTGGTTAATTTCCAGTTAAGTCAGAAATAAGCAACTCCACTTGAATCTAATTCTTCCTCCCTCCCCCTAAAACATGTACACATATCACTTCTTATCTCCCAGATGAGAGAAAGAAGACACTATTTTGCTTATTATCAATAGTGAGTCATTTCTATGAGTCAAGAAAAAAGGAGATAACTTTTGGCAAAAAGCAAATAACTGATTGCTAAATGAAGATAGCAACCTATATTTATTTCTACAATAGTAGCCAGAGCACCCTCATCACAGGCAGTAAAACTCAATACATCTCCATTCTTGAAACTAACACATCTCTAAAGCCAAACCACAAAAGTCGGCCTTCTTCCCTGGAGGAGAGTTAGGAGCCAACATTATCTAATCCATTATACTCACATTCTCCATTCTTCCCTACCCAGCAACTTTCTCAAGCTTCAACTGCATCAAATATCCCTTAGGGGCCCTCTATTCTCTCCATTAAGCAACCATAATCTGTTTTCCTTATTATAGTACCAGCCTTCTTCTCAATAAGCAACCAAAGTCAGAAGGAAAGCCAGAAACCTTTCCATTCAGAACTATGCCATTCATTTACCAATAACTGTTAACTCTTTGCTTGTATTGGAGGAAGGTGGGACCGTAAGCATGTTCTATTACACTCTCTTCCTTTTATGAAGAAACTGAAACCAAAATAGGTGAACTTTTGTACAGCAAAAAGAGAACAGAAATTGAATTCGAGAAGATTTGAATTCAAATTGTACTCAGACACTAGTGAACTGGGGTAAGTCAACTGACTGTGCTGTGCCTCAGTTCCTTGTTCTGTAAAATGGAGATAATAGTACCTATCTCACAAGGTTGTTGTGAGGCTCAAATAAGTTAACATATATAAAGTATTTTGTAAATTTTAAATCACTACAATTACAAACCACATAAATGCTTGCTATTAGAGATTGTCCACAGGCTCTAGTTGCAATATTTTTAATATCTCTTCATAAGTGACACTTTGTATTTTGATGAACCCTCAGAGTTAAATGACAGTTGCTTTTATTATCCTGAAATTTTCACATATAACCAGCTTTAGTGTTGTTCAGTCACTTTTTAATCATGGCTATTTGTTCACGATCCCATTTGGGGTTTTCTTGGCACAGATATTAGAGTGGTTTGCCATTTCTTTCTCTAGCTCATTTTGCATATAAGGAAATTAAGGCAAACAGGGTAAAGTGACTTGCCCAGGGTCACATAGCTAGTATCTGAGGCTGGATTTGAACTCTGAAAAATGAGTTTACCTGATTCAGGGTCTGGTACTGTATCCTCTGCACCATCTAGCTGCTTTCATATAACCAAAAGCTACCATTTAATTGATGGGAAAGAAGTATATATAGCTCAGATGACTTTTACTCCCAGGAGGAAACAAAGGCATTGACCAAACGAATTATTCTATTATTTATTACAATGCTTAAGATGATAACTCTTTTATTAAAGCTTTTTATTTTCAAAACATATGCATAAGTAAGATAACTGTATAAATATATTGGATTTGTCATATAATTTATCATATTTAGCATGTATTAGATTATCTGTCATCTAGGACAAGCTTGGAAAAAAAAGTTTTTTGCAAAGGTCAATGTAGAAAAATCACTTATATGTTTTGTAAATAAAAAGCTTTTAATAAAAAAAATTAAAAAAACATATGCATAGATAATTTTCAATATTCACTCTTGCAAAAAAAAAAAAACCTTGTGTTCCAAATTTTTTCACTTTCTTCCCCCCACCCCCTTCCCTAGATGGCATGTAATTCAATATGTTAAACATGTGCAATTCTTCTATACATATTTCTAAAATTATCATGCCTCACACAAAAAAAAATCAGATCAAAAAGGAAAAAATGAGAAAGAAAACAAAATGCAAGCAAACAACAACAAAAAGAGTGAAAATACTACATTGTGATCCACACTCAGTCTCCACAGTCTCTCTGGGTGCAGATGGCTCTCTCCATCACAAGACCATTGGGACTGGCCTGAAAGGATGATAACTTCTTTTAAAAAAAATACACATTTTAAAATACTCCTTGGTAGCTCTAATGAGATATTTAAAGTTTTTCCAACTGCTTTTTCCATGCATACATCTTATGTACTATTGCTAACATGAGGATTTTTTTTTGTAACTATGCTTCTTTTTGACGGTATTTTGTTTTTCTTTCTCGGAGAGTGGGATGGGGGAGAAGAAAGGCAGGGAAAAAATAAAATGCTTGACAATTGAAAAAATAGAATTCAAATTTTTTTAAAAAGAGTCCATGTTCTTCTACATTTCTTACTTTTCCAAATCTCTCAGTTTTTTGGTCCTCCAACTCTTTACCCCTAAAACTAATATAAAAAGTTTAAAATCTATTTCTGTATCTCCAGTAGCAATACTAATCCCACCAACTCAAATCTCCATGCTACTTATGTACAGGGTTGAGGGTTTGGGAGTTTTTCGATAGAGATGGAGCTGGAGAAGAGAAAGCATTTACTGAATAAGCACTTCTCTAATTCAAGCAGCATCCCTTACCTTTTTTAGTACTCTCAGGTCCAAAATGTCCAATTTTCAATAAAAGACATTGAGGTACAACTCCAAGCCAAAACCCATTTATTAAAGGGGCTGGACCCCTGTCAGTAGAGGGGACCTCAGATCTTCCTCATGACCTGAGAAGATCCCTCCCTCGAGGTCAGCGATCCCCAGATGATACAGAAGAGTTTATAGTTACAGTGTTACAGTTATAGATACCCAGATGATACAGAAGACTTATAGTTATAGATACCCAGATGATACAGAAGATGCACAGCAGAGTGGAGTTTATTGGTTGATAGATTTTGACAGTGAACCTCCAAGAAAGTCTACATAAGATACCAAATTCTATTGGCTTACAGAGTTTTATCTTGGCCTTCCAGGAGGCGACAGGCAGACCCATGGTCTCATTGGGTATCCACAAATAGGCCAGTAGTTAAATAGGCCACAGGCAGCCAAACAGGCTCACCTGTTGACTAAGTGTTGGTAGCCATCTCCCCTTGTTGGGCAATAGAGAGCTGTAAACAGCTTGAGCATCATGAAGCTGGGGTCACCCATTGGTTAACTGCTCATGGGCCTGTTGGTCAAATGCCCATAAGCCTATTTCCCCAACAACGACTTCCTAAGGGTGGAGGGACAATCAAAAACAGTTGGAGGACTTTTCATATCATTAGGTCATCACCTATTCATCAGAAAAAAAGGGTGGAGATCCTCTAGTTAGCTTCCAATGATTAAGGAAGTGAACTTCATAATAAACAAGTAAACTTATAATCTTTTGGTTAAAATTTTAAAATATTTTATTTTTTTGCTTTTTGCTGAGGCAATTGAGGTTAAGTGACTTGCCCAGGATCCCACAGCTAGGGAATGTTAAGTGTCTGAGATATGATTTGAACTCAGGTTTTCCTGACTTCAGGGTTGGTACTCTATCCACTGCGCCACCTAGCTGCCCCAATTTTAAAATATTTTTAAAAGTATCTTAACTAATTATTCCTAAATATATATAAAATATGTTTACATATATAATTCTTATACTAATATTAGTTAACTAGACTGGTTAAATGTATATTGATAGACAATATAACATTAATAATCACTATTCCTTTGGAATCCCATTAAACTAATACTGATTGGAATAAAATGTTTCTATAAATAATTCTTCACAAAACAGTCAGCAAAAATCAGATCAAAATTTAGTACCAAAAAAATTATGTTTGTGGCAACAGGTGGTATAGTGATAAAATGCTAGACTTTCAGTCAGGAAATTCTGACTTCAAATCCTGCCTCAATCATTTACTATCTGTGTGATATTGGGTAAGTCTCAGCTTCTCAGAGCCTCAGATTACTCATCTGTAAAAAAAAATCATAATAACACAAATAGCAAAGGGTTGTTGTGAAGCTCCAATAATAAAACACATGTAAAGTACTTCAAGAACCTTAAAGCATTATTTACTTTTGTTGAGGCGTGCTTGACTCCATGTGACCCAATGAACTGGGTCCATGGTCTTTTCTTAGCAGAGCTATTGGAGTGATTGGCATTTCCTTCCCCATCATTTTACAAATGAGGTACTTTGGCAAACACAGGTTAAGGGACTTGCCCAGGGTCATATAGAAAGAAGCCAAATTTGAACTCAAATCTTCTTGATTCTGGGCCTGCTACTCTACCATACCACCTACCTGCACCTAAACCACTATCCAAATGCTATAATTACTATTCCCCAATAAATTCTCAAAATTGATGAGTATCTTAATATATATTTATTTAAATAAGAAGTTTGCTGTATATCAATAAATGAAACTACAATAACCAACTGCCCTAGAAACTGTTTTTTTCCTTTAAGTCTTATTAAAATATTATTCTATTTTCAAAGTGTTTGTGGCTACCTTAATTGATCATTTTCCTATTCTAGTATGGAGATCATATTAACTGTATTATTTCTCCATAGCAAATGAATTGCTGAATAGAAGTAATAAAAAATAGAAGACATCATTAGTAAATTTGTGCTACAGAAAAATCTGAAGAAAACATCTAAACATGGAATCTACTGTTCTTTCTTCAGAAATCAATACTAATTAATAGTAGGAAGTATCCAATCTCAGAAAAGTAAAGACAGAGGACTACATTCAACCTTAGCCTATTCAGGCAGAAATAAAAATACTATTCCCCAACCACTCATCCTATCTCCTTCCGGGCCACTGCATACAAAGGCAGGTTACCTGAGCCCCAGAAATCAGGGTCAGCAAACTGTTCAACGTTAAGAAAGGAAGGAAGAGATAACATTTCTTATAAGCTGAAGTCAATAGGAAAATCTCCCAAAGGAAAATGAACCACATCTAAAAACAGAAAAAACTCCATAGGTTAACACTCCCTGACACAAACATTAGGGAAGAAGTCTTCCTTTTATTTCCTCTCCAACTTCCCCAAGATACTAATGCCAATGGCATAGATAGTATGTAGTACCTTTTCATTGTTGGAAAGCAACTTGGACCCTACCTTCTAGCAAAAGACAAAATTATCTTATTTAAGTAGGAATAAGACTAAGATCAAGTCCATCAGTAAGTGTAGTATTTTTCTCTGACTGAAAGAAAAGTAACTATTGCACTCATTATCCCAAAGGCATTGGTAAATCATAGCAGCAAGAACTTGCAGAGAATTTCACTGTTTTCCATCAGCTAAAAAGGCAGTTGCTCTTATTTCCACCAAGTCTGCTAGCATTCTAATTTCTCCTGGGATAGTAGTGATCAAGACAGGGTTACTCCTATGCAATATCTTATACAAAATAGTGCTAGGTATTAGGGTTAATTTCACAAAAGACCCAGAACAGCACCTTGTACAAGGGTGATTAATAAGTCTGGAAAAACAGTCATCAGAACTAGCACCTCTACCTGACAACAATTATCATCAACATATTGTAGAAAATCAATATTAGTAGTATATAAGATTTTAAGGCTATCAGCCCTAATAATTGGGGAAGTAAGTCCTCCTTTATGTACAAAGTACTGAAGTACCACATTTCTAATAGTAAAATCTATGTCCTAAACAATCTAAGTAAAATCAGTTATTTTTATCCCCTATTCCCCTAGCTTAGGAGAGTAAGTAGTATACCCTAAACCAGGTCTTCTTAAACTTTTTCTGTTCACCAGCCTTTTTTACCAGAGAAATTTTTTTGCAACCCCAGATACATAGATATACAAATAGGTATGTAAATCAAATATTTACTGATAATAAATCATACTTTTATGACCCCCACATTTAGTTATGTGACCCCATATGGGGCCACAAATCACGGTTTAAGAAGTTTTGCCTTAAAAGTACCATACAATCTCATTAGACAATCATTGTTTATTCCAGCCCCATTCTCCCACTGATGTCTTTTAACTAGTAGTATGTTTCTATTATGGGCCATCAGTTTACCACTCTTGATTCCTGAATAACCAAATAGCTTTGGTTCCACATCTCTCATTCTATATTCTCTCAGTAGCAAGCATCTTTTGTCTTCTACCCAAGAGCCAACAGAATGTTTCCACCCAGTAGGAGTCATTGAAAGCTATATTGTTGCTGCTGGTTAGCTACTGGCCACCCTGCATTTATGTGATGGAAAATAGAATCTCCTGAAGTACTACTGTTCTTCACACAAACTACTCTCAGTAAGAGGCGCATGCAGTAATGCAGGAAAGGATTATTGGGTTCAGCACCATAAACATATTTTTTGGTGATATAGAATTCTTCACAAGATATGAGGGAACTTAACAGGTATGTTAGGAAAATGGCTTACCTATGGAAAGTTATAGGGAGACTTTTAACAGTTACCCTTTATGAGGGAGGAAAGGAGTGGGAGGAATGAGGAACCAGAGATAGCAGGATTTTCCCTAAAAAGGTGATGGACCCAAGGCAAGAGGGATTGGAGTGGAAGAACTCAAACTATATGCATTCATCCAACCTCTCTAGGTCTTTATACAAGTAAAATCAGCTTAAAATAAAATAAAAATTAAGTACATCCCTGAAAAAGATTTTTAAAAGTCATAAAATCAAAATATGAAATCTAAGCGTATATAGCAAGGAGAACCCACTGTATCCAAAAACTTTGGTCCCTTTTCCCCTTCTACCACCAATTAATAAGAAGTGCTGGGCAGGGAAGATGAGGCTAGTGACTGCACAGCCCTCCCTTACTTAAATTCAATTCACCTTCAAGTCATGGCATCCCCTCCCTGATGTCATGGTCTTCTTCTAGACAAAGAGAGAACAATAATAGAGTTGCCTCTTTTCTCCATCCATCTTGTCCACCATCTGCTTTTTGTAGGACTTAAAGTTTTCTATTTGCTATATTCTAGCCTTAACTTTGACAGAAGAGATAGAGTAGATATTTTGATAGGCACAGAACCATGTAGAGAGCTGGAAGAGTCATTAAGAGATTGTAGAGTACAATCCCCTCATTTTACACATGTTGAAATTTAGCCCCACAGAAGTTATGACAGGCCCCACGGTTACAAATGGTATGTAGGATCTGAGCCCAAATTTTCTGACCCTGGGCTTACTCCATTGTCCAAAAGGATCTAGAAAGAAGAAGAAAAAGGTATGAAGAGGAAAGACAGTTACTGGGATTGAGATTCTAACCAAACATGACTTCCCATTCAAAGTATAAGAACTTTTTCCAGCTCTGAAACTGAATCTGTGAAGATCCCTGTGATCTACAGAGAGTTAAGAGATCTTATCCGAAGAGTGCGAGCAGCAAGAAAACACATCCTCAATGCACTTAGGCCAAACCCAAAGGGCACTTGGATAATGTGACTCAAAAATCTCCTGTGGGTCCTTATGGCTTTTCAGGATAAAATGCAAAAATGAACACTTAACAAGATGTGGTCCCAGCTTGCTTATCTAGACTAGGTTGACATTCCTACTTCTTCCTAATTTCCTATCTCCATTCCTTTTCACCTGGCTATCTTCTAGCTTCAGTTTGCTCACTGCTACTCAGAATCTCATTTCAGTCAAACCTTAGCTTGAGTTACTTCCTCCACTTTTGGGTGGCTTCCACCCAAATTTCCTTGTATATATTTTTATATTTTCTCAATAACTGTCCATATTTTTTCCTCATTCTCATACAATATGATAATAGTGTCCCCTGCCCAAATTTCCTTCACAGATATTTGTTTTCTTAATAACTATCCATATTTCTTCCCCACTTCCATAGAACATGATAGTAATTAGTGACCTCCCCTTAAATTTCCTTGCATATATTTTTGTTTTCTAAAAAACTATCCATATTTCTTTAACTCTGTAGAACACAATAACTAATAAACCTGACCCAAATTTTCTGGCATATATTTTTATATTTTCTTAATAACTGCCCGTATTTCTTTCCCACCTCTGTAGAATGAAACAATCACTAGTATTTAATTTATACAGGGCTGGAAGGATTGCAAAGCTCTGTTGTCTCATTTGAGTTTCACAGGAGAAGAGGAAATCGAGGGGGGGGGGGGGCTGACCTCGATCAAGATGACCCAGGTTATAAGCATCCAAGTGAAACGAAGCAGGTGAGATATGTGCTATCACGATCCCTCCTTTACAGATGAGGAAACTGAGGCTGGGGAGATTAAAAGACTTGGCCAGGGTCAGGCAGCTAGGTGAGTCAGATAAGACTGGAACTCGGGGCCTTCCTACCCCAGGTTCAGAGACCTATCCACTTTTTAACTATTGGAGTTTAGTAAGGGAGAAAGTGCTTCCTGCCTCAAAGGAATGATGGGAGGCTGGGGAAAGACCAGTGATCTAGAGTCGGAGGACGTGAGTTCAAATTTTGCTTGATATTTACAATCTGGGTCACTTTGGTCAAATCGTCCGATTCGGGCCTCAGTTTCCTCATCTGTAAAATAGTCTCATGACGCAGTCAAGGGCATCTTGGAGGCGGACGCGGTTACGTACAGCTAGTGAGAGGCGGGAAGGGGTCTCCGGGTGTCGGGGGCTCCTTTCCTCCCCTCCCCCCATCCCTCCCTCGGCCCGGAGGCTGCGGCTGTTCAGCTAGCTACCGATTCCTCCCCTCCAGCAGAAGAACGGACTCTAGGCCCGTGGGAGGCGACTCAGACCCTGGCAACAGCCCGCCGGTCCCCGGATGTGGTTGCTAAGGGCGCTGCGGTTGCTGAGGAGAATCGGGAGGGGCGAAGGAAAAGGAAGAGTGGAGGGGCGGGGGAATATGAAGTGGGCGGTGCCTCTTATTGAGAGATTGGGAGGGGCGGGAAGGCGGAGAGATTTGAGAAGGATGAGTGGGAGGAGTTTAAATTGGGGGAGGGGAGAGGGAATGCGGAGTGGGCAGGGCCCCCGCGCTGGGAATACCAGAAAGAGGAGGAAAGGCCGAGAGACTAGAGGGGAAGGGTGAGAGTAGGCGGGCCCTCCATCGGGGAGGGACAGGGAAGGAGGGCTAGGAGGGGCCATCGCTCTAGGAGTCTGGGTAGGAGTCCCTGAACAGAGAGAAGAAGTGGGCGGGGCTCGTGGCTCGAGAGGCGTGGCCACCATTGAAACGCCGGAGGGGCCGGGCAGATCCAGAAAGATTGGCCAGCTCGGGCCAGGGCCAGGGGCAACGTGGCTTCCGGTCTCCTCACTTCCGGCTCCGCTGCTCCGGGTCTGGCTCTTTGGGATTGGGGTACAGACCCTGGAAAGCGCCAAGGACTGAGCCGGTGGTTTGGGACTCGCAGTCAGCGACAGCCGCCGGCGCTCCCGTCCCTCCTCCCCCCGGGTTCAAGGTGCGTGAGGGCGGGGAACCAATCCGGGCCGCGGCCGCTGCTTCCCCTCACTTCTTTGCAGTCCGACCGCGAGCTGTACACCCGGTGCTGGCTACAGCCGCGGCGGCGGCCCCCGCTCCGGGGGCGTGGTCAGAGCAGTGGACACGTCGTCCACCCCCGCACTGACCTAGGCTCGCCGTGCTTGTCTCCCTCACGGATGCAGGGAGAGAAGGGGGTCTGTGTCGGGGCGAGGGGGACCTCTGCCCCTCGGCTCTCCCTTTCAGCCTATTGCTGCATGCTCTCCAAGTGGGAGCAAAGTGAGCTGGAACGCGCTCCGGTCTGTCTGGCAGTCGGGGTCCGTCCGCAGGATGCGTCTCTGAACTGTCCCATTTTGGCCACAGGGCGACGGGACCTGGGCGGTGGGAATGTGCCCCGTTTGCTGCTCTGTGCAGCTGCTGGGTTTCCCTTCACCCCTCAGCCCATTCACCAACGGTTTGCATGTCCGGGAATAAATTTAGTTTTTCCTGCATCCTCGGGGACTCCTTTCTTTTCACTTTTTAAAAATTGCTTACTATGTCCCACTTTTGTGTTCACTAAATCTTTGATCTCTGGATCTTTTGTAGTGTCACTTCCTGCAGTAAACTTCATGGACACTTTCCCTTCTACTCCTTAAACTTAAAGTATTTAAAACTCACTCCTCAGGCTCGTTTCAGATTTCAATAACAAAGACTTGAATGATTTTTCTTGCCGAAACCCTCTTAGGTGTGACTAAGCCTTAATTTTAATTTCATTAACTTTGCACCGTATTCTGGTTTTGGTTTCATTTAGCCAGGCCCAATGGGTGTCAGGTCAGAATAATTATGGAATTGATCTTTCAAATCATAGTCCTCGGCTACTTTTATCTTTAAACTTTTCTTCAAGTTGTTCTTGTGTGTTTCCCCCTTTTTCTAAAGTCTTTTAGTGCCTGGGAAGTATTTTTATGCTTTCAATAAAACAGGTCATTCAGTTTCTAAGTTTTCTTTGGCTTTAATAAGTTTAAGTTATTTTTCGTTTGATGTAGTTTGCTTTAGTCTGGTTGCGATTGTGGCTTTTTTTTTTTTTTTTTTTGATGAAGAAACTTGTTTGAACCTAAGAAAGTGAAGTACAGAAATCTTTTACAGCTTCAAAGCCCAATATTTACAACCTTCATTAAGAAGGAAGTTTGTCAGTTTACTTTTTAGTTCCTGATCTGTGGTTTTGAGGTTTCTTTATAAATATGATTCTCTGTGGTTCCCCAGGCAGTACTCTTGAGATCTAATAAAGATGTGTTTAGGGATTGGAAATGTGCCTTTGGTTATTGAATACTGACCGAAACATTATCTTGTGTAAAGCATTGTTTAGATATTAAGTTAAATGTTGTTTTAACTTCCTGCTTCCACTTCCCCTTTTTTGGTAGGACATCTTGTGGTTTAGTATTGAGGAAGCATCACTTTGCTAGTGAGGGTTAAAAAATGTTCTTGGAAGTTTGATCATCTTCACTCTCTTGCTATGCACTTTTTTGCATTTGGTGTTTGACATTTGCCAAATGAGTTTTAGTGTTATTTGAGTTGGAGGAAAATATAAGCTCCTTGAGGGGAGGCACTGATTAAAAAAAGTTGGATCCCTAGTACAGAGCAAAGTACTTAGTATATAATATATGCTTAATAAAAACTTAAATAAATCAGTGATTTTTTAAAAAGTGTAATTTGAAATGTTTTGCTTTGAGGAGCAACCAGATACTTTAACCTAGGAACAGAATAATTCTTTTTTTCTGACCACCATTTCACCTAAAAAGAGAATAATCCTTTATTCTGGCTAGCATCCTTCCACCAACTTTGTAAAAAGCTTCTGTTGGGCTAATTTAATTTTTTTCTTCAATCATGATAAGTAATAAAAGCAAAGAGGAAGGGATTGCTGTAAAGTATTTTTCTTCTGTCCCATGTAGCTTTTTAATAAAGAAGGCTATAAAGTCATGCATTTCAGTTTAAAAAATCGGGGATAGAATAAGAGGTAATCAATAGCTCTTTGGATAAAAAACCTAGGATTTATTTTTTTTTTTTGACTTGAAGACTTGGTACCCAGTATTGTGATGTGGCAGCCTGCAGACCTAATGTGCTCCGTAGTGTCCAGAATGAAGGAAATAACAGTCTCACTATACTCTGCAACACTTAGATGATGCCTGAATACCATAATCAGTCCTGTGTGCTGAATTTTAAATGACCAGGATGATCAAGGGATTCTATGAAAGGAAATGGGTGTGCTGAACTTGAAAAAGAAAAGCACTGAGAGCATTATCTTTGGCCTGCAGGTTCTTTTCCCTGTTTCCCCTTCACTAGGCAGGTTTCCCTAAAGTTCAGGTGTGATCTAGTTAGCACCTCTCTTTTGCTTCTCCCTATTCACTCAATTCTGGTGACTACCTGTTATGTCCAAATCTATATGTAAAATTGTTTGACTTTTAAAATCCATCTTTACCTGGCATCTTCCTTCCTTTCTAATCTTCTTACATCTTGTTCCCCTCCAGGTACTCTAGCAACAGTGACCTTTTTACTGTTTCTTGCACAAAACATTCCGTTTCCTAAATCCCATTACTTTTAACTGGCTTTCTCTCCTTTTTCTACCTCTTGGCTTCCTTGGTTTCTTTGAAGTCTCAACTAAAATTCTCCCTTTTGCAAGAAGCCTTTCTAATTTCCCCTCAATGTTGGTGCCATCCTTTGGAAATTGTCTCCAGCTTATATGTATATCTTGTTAGTATGTAATTATTTGTCTCATTAGGCTGAGCTCCTTGAGAGGGAGATTTAAACATTTTTCCTTTCTTTCTCTCCCCAGCATTTAGCACACTGCTTGGCATTGAGAAGGCATTTAAGAAATCCTTGTTGATCCCATCAGTGACTTCACAGGATTTTCTCATTGTGTTTAATATAATATCAATATGATATAAATGTTACAAATATTTTATTCTCATTTTACAAATAGAGACGAGACTCAGAATTTAAGCGACATAGCCATACTTGTTACACATTTAGTAATTGTCATAGGAATGCATTGAATCCAATTTTCCTTGACTTCCAGCACCACATTCAGTCATATTACCTGGCAGTCTCATGATCATGGCCTTTGGTAATCATGTAGAAGAGAAAAAGAAATTACATTTACATTGAGTGAGGTGGGAGATCCAGAGAGGTAGACTACAACCAACAGAAGAGCCACCCAGCCACCTGAAATTTCTCAAGTATGTTGCCATATTAGATAAATACCACATGGTCAGCAGTGTGGAAGTGGGTATTCTTGAACTGAAGAGATACTGACTAGATGAATTTTAAGATCCTCTTCTAAAAATCTCTTTTCATTAAAAAATTAGCAGAGGACAATCTTCACTGGATTACAACAGTTACAAAAATTGACTTGCAGGCCACACCCAAAATTATTTGAAGCAATAAAGGACAGTGGCATGAAATATGTCTTGAGAATAGGTCAAAGGTCCAGACAGCATTTTTATTGGTAAACTACATATAAAGGAATGGGAAATATATGTCATATATTTGCAGGAAATTGGATTTTGAAAGATAGGAAGAATTGGGAATGACCTTGATGAATTCGAAGAATATTTTAAAAACAGATTGAAATGCTCTTGCGGATGCACAGTGGAATAATTGACAGGACACATACAGGTTATATTTTTACTTTGTGTAGGCAAAGTGCAGTACAAAAAGCTCCAGAAGCTATAACTAACCACAAGTTGGATAGACATAAGCAGAAAAAAGGTAACCCAAGTAGAGATATAAAGGTCCAAAAATAATTTTTGTATGTTTTCTATAGCTTATTATAGCAGTCTGTGACTTGGATACCAGTGATTAACATGACAGCTTTTTTGTGGCCACCCACATGTTCAACTAAATCCTTTTCTCCCATATTTCTATCCCTCCTTCCCATCTCTCCCTACTCCTTTTCCCTTCTCCTTCAGCCTCTTTATTTTTCCTTTTTCTGTGTGTTTTGTTTAGAGCTGACAGTCACCCTCAACTATTGATTCAGTCCTACTGGCAAAGTTCAAGAATAAAAAATGAGATTTGTCGAATCATAATTTCACAACATGACTCTAAAGAGGTAGATTAAAACAAATTTAACAAACATCAGAATTTATACATCCAGGAATATTGCCTTCAATACCAGGGTCTATATACATATTTAACTATTACAGTGGTGCTGCTCAAAACATTTTGGAAATTCCTCTTTTGGAATTATCTTCAAACCCTGTTTATGAGGCACATGGGATTTTCAGTTTCTCTACATTATAGTCACCTTCCCTTTTTTTTTTTTTTAATTTAAAACAGTATTTCCAGCTTGATCACTTTCATATTTCGCTTTACTTTCCTTTTTTCTAAAGTTATAGAGATGAAAATTAATATTCAAAGAAAATGTATTATAGAATTAGAACTCTGTCAAAAGAAGAATTAGCTTTAAATATATTTTGAACAATGGAACCATCTCTGGAATAAGCCAGCTGCCAAATGATTATTTTATCAATTATCAATTGAGAAGCTAGAGGAAATTTGTAGAAAATATAAATGATTAAAGGGATGGAAATGAGGTTCTTTAGGGAAGCATTAAAAGGAATTTTTGTTTGTTTTGTTTTTTGTTTTTGTTTTATCTTCTTGATATAGAACCTAAGAAAATAAATGATTCATTTTTGGCACTCATTAAAATATTTCATGTATTTGATAATTTTTTTGTCATTTGGGACACAAAGGAAGTTTATAGTTAAAAACAGGAGACATATAGTTAAACTTTTTTTAACTAAAATTAGTTATAGATGAAAAAATATTAAGTAATTAACAAGAGGTTATTCAGCCTAGAAAGCAGACATCAGTTTGTCCTGGAAAGTTTAGTCTCTTGAAGGTAAGGAGCAGGGCCACATGACTTTTACATGTATGTTGGCCAGTGAGTTTTAATTGCCTTGTTCATATTAAATTTGCTGTTCTTTAGTCCTTTATAACATTTGGGATCTCTGGGGTAATGGCAACCTAGGGCTAGTATAATTCTCAGCATAAGTGTAATAAGTCTTTCTCTGAGTTAAAATGCTATATTTAGAAATTATTATTATTATTATTTTTGCTGAGGCAATTGAGGTTAAGTGACTTGTCCAGGGTCACACAGCTAGGGAATGTTAAGTGTCTGAGACCAAATTTGAACTCAAGTCCTCCTGACTTCAGGGCTGGTGTTCTAACCACTGCACCACCTAGCTGTGCTGCCCCTTTAGAAATTATTTTAGCAAAAAAGGGAAGCTTTTGATTTAATTAGAGGAACAAATATTAATGTTAATGAACCAGGACTAAATCCTGCATTATTGTATTCCCTGTTCTGTCTTGCTTATAATTAGAATTCAGTGACTACTTGTTGAATTAGTAAATTAAAATATTCAGTTGAAATTTAACTTTCAACTTTCTTTCTCCAGTTTGGGTTTCTAATTCACTAGTGAGATGAAAAAATTTAAGGTTAGTCTGTTTTGTTCTAGTTACGATAACTTTAAATATTGTTAAACATTTTTAGTTAGTTGAGTTGATGTCACGGTCATTTGCTCCTTTTGGTTAATGTTTTGTTTACTTATATTGTCACATATTATCTTTGTTTTAAAAAGTAAATCTTTGGAATTTTTAGCATGTTTAACTGCCTTTCTGTAACATATAGATAACTTTTCCAAGAATATACATTTTTATCTATATTGGGAATTCTTAATTTTTGAAAAAAAATTTATTTGTTTTACTTTACAGTAGTTTTCTTTCTCACCCTATATTTTTTATTTTAAAATGAAATATTTTAAATTTGGAGCATAGAGCTCATAAGTGGTAACTAATAAGAACCAACTACTGGAAAAAGAGTTGGAAATTATTAATCGAAATGATTTATACTGTTCATTGCTAAATTACTAAGTGATTATATTCTTTTTATCAATTTATGATTAGTAAAATTATACTAATATTAGTTGCTGCAGTTATTTGGATGGCCAGATTTTGTTTCACTGTTATTTTTATTTTATTTTTTTTGCTTAGGCAATTGGGGTTAAGTGACTTGCCCAGGGTCACACAGCTAGGAAGTGTCTGAGACCAGATTTGAACTCAGGTCCTCCTGACTTCAGGGCTGGTGCTCTAACCACTGCGCCACCTAGCTGCCCAATTTTTCCTTTTGTATTATATCAGATTAGAGGATTTAAGTATCCAAAGTGATATTTTGAAGTTTATTATTAATCATAGATTTCCTTTGATTCTGGTGACATAGTATTGGAGCTTTTTTGGGTTTTTTGGTTTTGTTTTTGCTGAGGCAATTGGGGTTACTTGACTTGCCCAAAGTCACACAGCTGGGATGTGTTAAGTGTCTGAGGCCAGATTTGAACTCAAGTGCTCCTGACTATAGGGCTGGTGCGCTATCCATTGCACCACCTAGCTGCCTCTCATAGTGTTGGAGTTCTTTCCACACTTGCTATAGGGATTGTTGCTGGAAAGTTTGTAGAAATGTAATTATTGTGGTGAATGCCTAATTATATGAGTAACTTCCCAATGAATGAAAATAACATTGTCAGTAGCACAAATAGTGTTAAATGTTAGTAGCATGTTTAATCATTTTTTTCCTCTAGTACATGTATGAAAATTTAAAATTTGCTATATACATCTGTATTTAGAAATGATTGTTTATCAATAGAATTATATTACAGGATTATAGATTTGAAGCTAAAAAGAACCTTAGAGGCCTTCTAGTATAGTCTCTTCCCTTTAAAGATAAGGAAGAAGGGGCAGCTAGGTGGCGCAGTGGATAGAGCACCAGCCCTGAAGTCAGGAGGACCTGGGTTCAAATCTGGTCTCAGACACTTAACATTCCCTAGCTGTGTGACCCTGTGCAAGTCACTTAACCCCATTTGCCTCAGGAAAAAAAAAAAAGATAAGGAAGAAGACTGAAAAAGTAGAAGTCAGATAATGAAGCACTGTAAAAACTAAACACAGGATTTTGTCTTTGGTCTTGTAGATAACAAGAAGTTAGTGGAATTGATTGACAATAGGGCTTTGGATGGGAGAAAAATGCAACATGGCTCAGACTATGCTTTAAGGAAAATTCATTTTTGTAGCTTAGTGATAAATGGACTGGAGTCAGAAAGAGGAGGGTACCAGGGCTGGGGGAGAGAATCTGCATCATTGTCAAAGAAGAGAAGGGGTATATTTGAGAGAGGTTCTGAAGACTTGGCAATTGATTGGATATGTGAAATGGGATGTAATGAGGGGTTGGAGATGATATCTAGTTGGGAGCACTCTCAGTAGTAATAAGGAAATTAGAACGAAGAGAGAATTTGAGGGGACCCAACATGTTCATTATGATTTTAAAACATTCCTTTTCAATTATTTTGTTGTCATTAATACACTGTTTTCTTGACTCTACTTAGTTCATTCCACATTTGTTCATACAAGTTTTTAGGTATTTTTCTGTGTTTATCATATTCATCTTTCTGTTAGAGTTATCAAAGTCTGAAAGAATTTACTAAAGTTATCTATAATTCTTGTCTTACTGTCCTATCCATTTTGTGTTGTCATTTCCTTATCTATGGTGCCTTTAAACATAATGGAATTTTTCTTCTTTGCCTTCTTAACAGTTATCTCTTTTTAATATGAAATTGTGAAATCATAATTGCAATTCCTGCATTTTTTTTATTTACCTGAAGCATAAATACATTTTATTTGACAATCCATTTTAACTCTGAGTCTAATGATGTGGGAGTATATATGAGTATGTGTTGTATGCAACAAATTGCTGGGTTCTATTTTGTAATCCACTCCTCTTCCTTTCCATTTTATGGGTGAGTTTAGTTCTTTTATGATATATTTTTAATACTGAAAAAATTGGGGGGAAAACAATCAGTTGAAATAAAGGTAGAAATGATATTTCCTTGTGAATAAGAAAAGGAATTATTAACTTAGTTTTATAGCCTGTTTATACCTGTTAGGTAACATTCCTCTTGTTTCTGAATTAAATATTTAATGTTTATTTTGCTGAATTGAATTCAACAAATTATGAGATATCTATGGAAAACAAGATTCTGTGTTGGTTTCCATCAGAATGATAATTTAGTTTTAGTGTTTGTCAATTTAGCAAGTGCTTTTTTTACACTATCCTGTGGAGTAGGTAGTATTTAGTATTATCATCTCCATCTCAGAAAAGAGGAAACTGGTTCAGTGATTACATGAGTTGCCTATTGTCAAACAAGTACTAAATGTCAGAGCTTGGCAAATGAATTTGGGTCTCCTAATTCCAAGGCCTGGGCTCTTTCCACTACAATATATTGCCTCTGGATAGTTGTAAAAATCATTGTGATTCTTTAGGGAAAGGAGACATGTAATTTTTCTTAAAGTTATTTGAAAAATCAATTGTTATTTGAATGCTTACATTGTGCTTGGTGCTGTTCTGTGAAAATAGAAAAGTATAAGACTTAATCCCTCTCTATAAAGAATTTGAAAAGAACTCATGAAATCATAAGCAACAATAGAAGCCATTGTAGTAAATTGCTTAATTGTGTAAGATAGGTAATTACTGAATAATTATAACATGGTACATGAGCATAAACTATAAATTAGTGGAAGGAGAGAAATCTGTTATCTATTTATCCATATTTTCTTAGGAAGATTTTTATTTTTTATTCTGTTACATTATAATTCTTAAAACATTAATTTAAAAAAGAATTTTCCTGTTCTTAATCGTGCTTCATTATCATACCAAGAAAATTTCTTTTTCATAATTTTTTTATGAGTACATCTCATTAACCTGCTTCAGATTATTACCCAATTTAATTGCCTGAATGAAGAGGAACTTGTTTTACTTTTCAGCTGTTCTATGATTTCTCAAATCCATGATCGTTGTTGATGTGCCTTTAAAAGTGTCACAGGGCAATGGTTTTATCAGAGTGAAGGGTTAGTCTACCCCAACCAGAATAGCCAGTGTTTCCTGTTTTAGTCTTCTGACTTAATCTTGCAGCAAAGTTGATAACAAAGAATAGTTTATAACAGCTGTTAAAGGCAATTTTACAAACAACTCTTCTTTGGGGTCAAAGAGTAGATAGTTGATCCAGTGATTTTTCCCACATGTGAATTGATTTCCTTATTTTAGAAATAGATCAAGTAATAAATATTGAGCTTAAACATTTGTATATTTATATGAAATATCATATTGTTCCAAGCATCCTGATTAGTCTCATGAAATGTAATGTTAAGTATAATAGCATTATATGGGGCATTTAAAATCAGAGGTTTTATAATGCATGGTCTAATGGTATAAATCTAGTTTCATAACATTTTAGTAGAATTTGGTTACTTTATAAATAATGATGTATTTTGGATTTAGTCATTTAATTTGATTAATTAAGCACCTTCTCTGGCCCTTCTTCCTAACTTTCCTAATAACCATCCAGGACACCAACAAGGTCACCACCCTCTCCTAGTCTCCCAAGCCTCCAACAAAGATGGCAGCCTTGACTCTGGATTTCCTCACACTCCACATATCCAGGCAGTTGCCAAGGGCTCTCTCTCTCTGCTCTACATCTCTGATGTCTCCTATTTCACCATTCAGGACCCCCTCTCCTCCCTCTTGCAGTAGACAGTTGGTGGGCAGTCTGTCCTCCCCTTGTCTGGTAACCTGGCCTTCCTAAAGTCTCCTGTCCCCACCCTTCCACATTAGAGACCACACCACTGTTTCCTTTAAAATGGTCAGTTTGACTGTGAAAGCCCTTGGGACCTCATCCTTTCTTATCTTTCTTGTCTTACTCCTTACTCTCCTAACCTACCGGCCTGCTCTGCTTCGCTACTTCTTACACCAGACACTCCACGTCTTCATTTTCACTAGCTGTTCCTATCACTGGAATTCCCTGCCTCCTCATCTCGGCCTCTTGGCTTCAAATCTCAATTGAAAATCTCCTTTTCTGTGGAGAGGGGGAAAAAAAAGCAGTGTCATTCCATTTTAACAGTAGGGCCTTCCCTCTGAGATTTTCTCTAATTTATCCTGTGTGTAACTGTTTGGATTAGGAGCTCCTGGATTGTTTTTGTCTTTCTTTGGCTCTGCAGTGCCTAGCACAGTGCCTGATAGTAGGGGCTGCTTAATAAATGTTTATAAACTAACTGACAGGTGCTGGTGGCCGAAAGATAAAAGTTACATCATTTCTTCTGTTAAGGAACTTAGGGAGCTCAGGGGGTAAGAAGAAAAGAGGGCAAACAAATTTTTAGTTGAGGTAGTATGTGAGATATACTACTCTGTGTGGTATGTGTACTATATAACCCTTGAGTATGAGTTCCCAGAAAAAAACAGCAAATAGCATTATCTGCCAAATATTACCTTTATTCATTATGAAAATTACATGTAGATTTACAGTCATTTTTAGTGCTCATCATCAGTCTGATTTTTTTTTTTTTCATCTCTAGCTTTAATTCATGAATTTGGGCTTTGAGTCATGGCCATTTTTGCCCCCTGCTTCACTTTCAGGTTGGTCATACCTTAAGTTCTTGGGCTGACCTTTATTTTCTAGAATTAGCTCTAGCTAATTCTAGCATAAATTCCCTCCATCATCTCTGAGGTTTAGAGTGCCTGATCCCCTAGGTATCTCTAGGACTTAGTGACCTCGAAGCCCCTGGCCTGGTCTGACTGCTGTAATACTGGGCTCAGGTTGCTAATGTCCCTGTGACTGCATCCCGGAGAGCTTCCTGAGTCTGCAGCTGATGGGGGGAGGCCTTTTCCAATTAGTCCTTTTGCTCTTGCTGCTTCAGACAGGGAGCTTTGAAAGCCTCTGGTTCCCTCTCTGTTCTTCCTGACACTTCCTTTGCTTGAGGAGCCCCCTTTCCTATTGCCTATAGGCTTCTGAGTTACTTCTTGTGCAATTCTAGTTTGGCAGAAATTGTTTACTGTTGTTTTGCATTGCGTTTCATAATTACTATTTGATCTGCTGGAAACTTTAGGGTCTTAGTATAGTAGTTATGTGTGATATGAGAGGTCTGCCACAGTGTTGACTAGAAGTTAATCCCCTTTCTTAAAAGAAGACTTCCCATGGCCAATGCTTTGAACTGTTGTACTATTTTTTTTCCCTATTCATTACCATGTACTTCTTTGAAGTCTAAACCACATTTTCTGCTTTCAGTCCTTTATCACCTACTTACACTGTATTCTAGCTTTGGTCCTCTCTGCATATATCTCTAAAGATATTGTTATGGGTTTTACCTAAGAGCTTTTTCTTAGTCTTTTTTTCTCTTTGACACTTCTGCTACATTTGACAATGACCATACTCTTAAACATCTCTCCTCCTGTAAAGGAAAAATAAACAAAATCTGCACAAATGAACACAGAATAAAACTAAATAAATTGAGGATAGTAATAAATATAAGCAACATCTGAGATACTGAGATAAGTAGTTCACTGGAGAGGGAAAAATAGAGAAAAATGTAGCAACAAAACATAAATTGGTACATATGTTAAAAATTTCATAATAGTTAACAAATATTATGGTTAACTAAGTCAAAAAAGAAAAACATTATACTCATAAATTATGTTTTTCTCTTGTGAAATATTTTAAAATAATATTTTATTTTTCTCCAATTGTAGATTAAAAACAATTTTTAGCATTCTTTTTTTAAAGTTTTGAGTTCTTTCTTTACTCCCTCCCTGAGATATTGAATAATTTAATATAGCTTATACATATAGAGTCATGTAAAACATTTCCATGTTAGTCATTTTGTGCAAGAAAAGAAAAAAAAGTGAAAAATAGTAGGCTTTTATCTGTAATCAGGCATTAGATCTTTCTCTAGAGGTGGATAGCCTACTAGGGAAGAACTTAATGGTCACTGAATCTCAAGCAGGAGTTTAATCCTGATCCTTTATTTAGGGACATTGAGTAACCTGTGGATGATGTCTTTAAGAATAGTTTGCAAAAGAAATAATGTTCAAAGAAAGTTTCTTGTATTGATCATTTATGAAGACTAAAGAGGTAACATTAAATCTTGGAGAATTCATTTCTTTGGTAAGAAAAACTACTTGGTCCAATTGCATTGCTTTCTGATAATTGAACAGCTGTTAAGAGACATTAGAAAAATTGAAAGGAGTGGTCAATTTCTGTTTATTCAACTGTCTCTGAAATATTAGACTCTTCATAGGAGCTTTTGGCAATGCCAGATTAGACTTAGTTCTTTACTAAAGTACCTGAAGTATTGGTGTTCTTTGTGATGATTGGAGACTCTATGGAAAAAAAAAAAAAAAGAAAAAGTAAAGGAGAGGAAGGGACAGTTGTCATTCTCCAAAATATTATTCATAAATGTCATATTTTTATCCTCTGGAGCATAGATTTAGGGTTGGAAAGGACCTCAAGAAGTCGCCCGGTCCTTCCTCATTTTACAGATGAAGAAATTGAGGCTACACAAACTTAAATGACCCACCTAAGGTCACAGGTTAAGTAAGAGTAGAACTAACCTTAAATTGAAGCCCACTGCCTCCAGATACAACTTTGTACCTTACCACACTTTTCTCCAAGAGGGCAAGACTTCCTGTGGGATCAATTTTTTCCTTTAAAACAGTTTTGAATCTATTTAGGTGGTATTAAAACCCTTAAGTTCTAGACTTCAATCCAGTCCTTTTGTCACTTCTTGTTCATCTCCTCTCCAATTTATCTGCCAAAGCAATCTAAGCCAAGTCTTTTTTTAAAAATTTAACATTTTTTTATTTTCAAAATATATGCAAAGATAGATTTCAGCATTCACCCATGTATTCCATATTTTTCTCTATTTCCCACCTCCTTCCCTAGACAGTAAGTAATCCAATATAGATTAAATATGTGTAATTCTTCTAAGCATATTTCCACATTTATCATGCTGCACATAAAAAAATCATCAAAAATTTTTTAAAAAGCAAATAACAAAAATGGTGAAAATATTATGTTGTGATCCATACTTAGTCCCTATAGTCCTCTTTCTGAGTGCAGATGGCTCTCTCTATCACAAATCTATTGGAATTGACCCAAATCACCTTATTGTTGAAAAGAGCCATGTCCATCATAGTTGATCATCACGTAATCTTGCTGTTACTGTGTACGATGTTCTCTTGGTTCTACTCACTTCACTCAGCATCAGTTCCTGTGAGTCTTTCCAGGCATCAATCATCCTGCTATTCGTTTCTTAAGAAGAATAATATCCCATTACATTCCTATACCATAACTTACTCAGCCATTCCCCAACTAATGGGCATCCACTCTGTAAGCCAAGTCTGATCATGCCATTCCCCTGATTTAAAAACAAAAACAAAACAAGAAAAAAAAAACTTTGAGTAGCTCCCTGTTTCCAATAGAATAAAATATGGACTCCTCATCTGTCATGTAAGGTCTTCCAAATCCAGCTCCTACTTATCTTTTTATAATCTTAACTCTCACTCCTTCCCTTCATATATTCTTCTGTATTTATGTATTTTCACAGGTTTTTCCTGCTATCTAGAATACAGATTCTGTCACTTACTGTGGCCAGCCATCCTGCATTTCTCAGCTGAAAAACAAAAGAGAAGTTTGACTAGAAAATCTCTAAAGGCCTCTTTAGTTCTAATATAATTTGTATGGAATACATATTGGTTTACAAAAAGAATAGGTTAGAAGGGCACACATCTATCAACTTTTCTTTAAAAAAAAAAAAGAAAAAAAAGTTACACATTTCTATACCATCAGCACAATCTTTGATAAAATTCTCTTTTAGCAAATGCTGAAATATTTTTCTGATTCAGTTTTGAGAATCCATGTATATAATGTAATATGACTTAAAAGAAGAGGGGATAGCTTCTGTAATAGAAAGTTATTCTCTTAATGATGTGTTTTTCTAGATATACTACCAGACCAGATTGTATGGCTGAGGATATACTGAGGGAGCAGTACAAGACAGAGGTGTGACTTGATAGGACAATAGATAAGGGTTGGAACGGGCTCTCCTACCTGATGTTTGATATTTGTGTGTAAGGAGTAGAGTAACAGACCTTACTAAAGATATATATGATCAAAAAAGACTATGAATTGGTCACATGATGAGCCAGAGATGGGGGGCAGCTGGACAGCCTCAGCTCTAGTTGTGTTGGTTTGCCCAAGGCATTGTGAACGAAAGGGGTAGTTCTCAGTACAGCTCTTTTATTGAGGATTTATGGGAATATGTGAGCAAGCATCATCTTGATAAATTTGAAAAAATTTAGGGGTATTGAAGGTTTGGGTTAATGGAAAGAGAAATCCTACCAGGGAAAGCATGGGCCTTTGCTGAGAATCTCTCCACTTCACTGGGGATGGTTATTGGTCCTGTTATTCAACACCCACAGTTGTGGAAAGAAAGGACTAAAATCTGCCTGGCTGTCAATTTCATGTTATCCATCTTTACTGGGTTTTTTTGTAGATAACAACAGAATTTCTTGTACCCTACTCTATTGTCAGATTTAAAAATTCTTAGAGTCTAACTCTGTTGTTTTGTGTTTATTTTCACCTTGAACTTTAGCTACCAGGAACCAATGAGTTTATTAGTGTGGTATGCTCTTCACTGATTGAGTTACATTCAAACCTTCATTAAACATCTTTTTATGGGCCAGAGGCTCTGCTAGTTAAAGACAGAATTAAACAATCCCTGTCCCCTCAAGCCTTTGTATTTTACTGGGGAAAATAAAGAAGTAGGTACAAACTATATGCAAAGTAATTTTTAGTGAGAGAATCTGACCACTGGGATTCACGTCAGGCTTTTGTAGTAGGAGGCAGCATTTGAGCCAAATCTAGAAAATGTAGGGGAAGGGAAGAGAGTGTGGGAGGAGTGAAGGGACAGCTAGTACAGAGGCTTGGATGTGAATGAGGGCATTAATATCTAGTACACCGAACAGGGAGTAGGCCAATTTGGAGTAAAGGTGCTCATGGGAGTGAGAGGAATGTGAAATCCTTCTGGAAAGACAGGAGCCAGATTGAGGGCTTGACATACTCAACTGAAGGCTCTGAGGTGTATCACAGCTCCTGTGTAATTCTTTTTCATTATTTCCATCAACCTTTCACAGAAGATCCATTTAATACACTAAATTTAATAATAATAAATAAATTTAATGTATTAAGGCTGTCTTCTGGTTCTTTTAATATTGTAGAATGATGATATGGAAAAGAAGATAACTTGTATTAAAGATAATGTTAATATTGAAAATAGGAAATTCTTTGGAAACTAGTTCAAAATAACTATGGAATATGTGAAGGGTAATGATATGTAATAAATCCTGAAACATAAATTGAGGACAGATTGTGAAGGGCTTTAAATGTTGAATGGAATCCACATTTGTTTCCAAAAGCCATGGGAAGCAGGGGAAATCACTCTGTCAAACATGTGCTTTAGGAAAAATTACTTTGAAAGTTATGTGGAAGAATAATGGTGTGAGAAAGATGTCTCAGGGATAAGAACCAACTTTGGCAATTGATTGGACACGGTTGAAGAGTCAAGGATGACTGAACTTGTGGACCAGGCTGACTAGAAGAATGGTGGCATTCTAGATGGCATTAGGTTTTAGGGGAAGAAAATACATTCTTTGGATGTGCTGAATGAAGAGCTGGAACCGTGGGTCTTCAGTCTTTTCTTTAGACAACAGTAAATTAGTTACAGGTTTTTGCTAATAATTATGGAAGGTAGAGTTTAATAGACTAGGTACAGATGTTTTGTAATATATGAACACAACTTAAAAATGTATGTTGGAAAGGTTCTTCTCTTTGCTATCTTTACTTTGTCAGAGTTGCTGAAAGACATATAGCTAGCACTGTGTAAACACCCATGACCCTTACTGCTGCTGCTGCTCTTCTTCCTCTCAAAGTTTGGTCCCAACTGGGGTTGGTTAAAAGGGAGAAAGAAGTGGAAAGAAATTGGAACCTGTGGCCCTTCTTGGGGTCTTCTGCTTCTGTTACTTGGATCTTCTCCTACATGCTCCTTACCCCAGCTTATTATCTTTTCCGCACTACTGCTCTATCCTTATCAACCTTATTAACCCCAATTTCAACCCTATTTTTCTGCCCCCTTATCTGTATCTGGACATTTCACTTCTTTCAGACACCTAATCCCAAAATCTCTTTTTAAATTCAGGCTATGGTAGCTATTGCTGATGGCTTGGAGATGGAGAGTCCCCATTCCCAAGACTGGATTAATAATAAATTTTGATATCTCAAATTGGAATTTTAGTAAGAGACAGACTTAAAGACTTAAAATTGTATAATATTGCAATAAACTTTCCACTGTTCAGTTTTATTGTCTATTGCAATATATAGACATTTTTACCAATTTCTATACTTCTAAGTACTGAAATTGGTGAAAATAAATAAATAAATAAATTGATTAATAATAATAATAATTGTTTTAATCCTTGTATGTAAGGAAAAATACTCAGTTGCTGAAATGACAAAAAAAAACAATTCTATTTGATAATATTCAAATGAATCATGATGAGCACAGATTGTGCTATTTCAGAACTCTACATCAAAAGAGAGTATTCAAAAGAATAGTTAATTAAAATTAATAAAATAAGTGACAAATTCTTATATATGAAGAATGATTAGTTTTGGGGAAAGTAAGTTTGCACATAATCTTAGTGAACTAACACAATTCTTGCAGGCCCTAAATAATTAATGGATACTCAAAACATTTCACTTTTAGGTATGTCTGACCCCAGCAATGATTCCACAACTCTTGATGCTTCTAATCCAGCTACAGAAGAGCAGCATGCTGAGGTGATTGGATCATTGTTTGCCATTACTTTGAAAATTCAATCTTGGTAATATCTTCAGACTGTCCAAATTAATCATGCACTCTATAAACATTAATTTCTTGTGTAAAAATTACAGTATTTTGGCCATAGTTTTCTCCCTTGTATAAACTGAACATCACTATGTATAGTAGTACCTAATGATTATTTTTCAGATCATAGATCTAGAATTGAAAAGGACTTCAGAGACCAACTTATCTAATTCTCTAGCTGCCTGCCCAACCCTTCCCTAGCTTTATTTTTCATTGTTGTTCAAATCTGTGATTTCATTAGTATGGTGTGAGCTCCTGGCATGCATATATAAATTCTCTGTCCAGAGGCAGATCAAGAACCTGATCCTGGAGTGGTTTTAGAATTTGCCTTTGGGTACTAGGAGCCTTAGGGCTTATCTTGTCACTGGTACATGCCAGAGGCAGATCTAAACACAGATTCTGAGACCAGGCCTCTAACCACTTCACTATATTATCTCTCTGACTTGAAGGTCTCATTGTCACAAGTGGAGTGACTGTGATTCCAATGTGGCTCTCTTAGAGAAATATTTGATTTTGAGGTCAGCTGTTGCAGGTAGCTGTTAACATTGTGGTACATGTAAAATTTGTGTTCTTCTGTATGTACCTTTTTTTCTAGTTCTTTGAAACAGAAAAAAAGGAAAATGTATTTCATTCAAAATCAAATCATCAAATGCTCCCTGAATGGCACCTCTTTCTAGTGGAAAAAGTCTTTGCTGGCAGCAGGCCTTTGTTTCTTTTTTGTTTTGTTTTAATTTTTTATTTATTTATTTTTCTGAGGCAATGAACTCAGGTCCTCCTGACTTCAGGGCTGGGGCTCTATCCACTGCGCCACCTAGATGCCCCTTGGTTTGTCTCTTTACTTAGATTAGGAGCTCTGTGTGTTCCATCATAGACTTGGGTTTGTGTATTATAAATACTCTTTCTGTTCTACTGTATATGTATGTGTGTGTATATATATATACTCATTTTATTTGGTGTTTAAGTTGAGAATTTTTTTTAATGAGGAAAAAAAATGTAGACTCAAGAATAAAGACAGTCTCTCACTTTTGTTTTTTAATTCCTTAAAGGTAGTGTATACAGAGCTGACCTTGGAGCCAGAAAGGCTTTGTTAAAATCCTTCCTCTGACATACTGTCAGTGGGATCAGAGGCAAGTCATTTAATCCCTCAGTACAGCTAAATCCTCTGACTTATTAAATTGCAGAGAAAAGTGGTGATAGGTGGAGGAAGTTTTCTTGTCTGGGAACTCCTTCTAGTAGTGAAATCTAGGTCTAATTCTAAGTTAGCCTAATATTTGGCAAGTGGCAAACACTTAATAAGTGCTTTTTATTTATTTTCTGTAGGCTTCTCAACATGCAGCTTCAAAGTGACCAGAATAGGCCTGATAAAAATACAGAAAAGTATTCAAAGCATGACAGATGACAGAAGTGGTCCAAGCAGTTGTGGGAGGGAAAAAGCAGATTCACTTATAAGCTATAAAGGCAACATGAAGCTACTTTCATTCAGCAAATGGATCTGTATTGTGTGTGAAGAACATACTAGGTTAAAGCAGAGGATTTTCTGGTACTCTATAAATAGTAAAGCTAGCTCATGGTGAATTATGCCAACTAAATGCTTTATGTTAGAAGATGAAGCAGTGGAATCCAGAGGAGTCATCTTTGTTTTTCTACATATCGTGTCTGTGTAGCATGATCACAGAAGATTGGCCTGCATTATATTTAGCCATGTTATCAGACACGGTTCATTGGGGCCATAAAAGAACATAGAGAGACTTAGATGCAAACTCTGGCTCATCCCTTGGAGCTTTGTCATCCCATGCATGTCTCTTCCCCTCTTATCTGCTCCAGCTCTTGTCAGAGATGGATAATCCTACTTGCAGCAATGACTTCCCATCAAGAAAAGCTTTCTAACCCTTAAAGTTCTGAAAACTTAACAGTGATAAAGTTCTAGATAAATTCGAGTTATTCTTTATTCAAAGAATAATCATTGTGTGTACTATCTATCAAGCAGTCAACCTTTAAATAGTTAAGTGAGTACTACTTACAAAACATCATGAGTGAAGCATGTGTAAATTGTAAGAATCTTCAGCTGAGATAAGAAATGACAAATAGAATACAACATGGTAAGTTTAGAGTATTAAATGGATGTTGCAGGTGGTGCCTACTCATAGGGAGAATAATACTCCTGACTGGAATGCTCAGGAAAAGGTTTCTATGTTGGAGGGATTTGATCTGGGCTTTAAAAAATGGGTAACATTTGGATGAATTGTTGTGCTGACTCATTATTGTATGCCTATGAAACCTGGACAGTGTACCAGCCGCCATGCCAGGAAACTGAATCGCTTCCACTTGAATTGTCTTAGGAAGATTCTGAAGATCACTGGCAGGATAAAGTACCAGACACTGAGGTCCTTTCTCAAACTAAACTGCCAAACATTCAGACTCTACTGCAGAGAGCACAACTATTCCATTGGATTGATTACATTGTTCGAATGCCAAATATATGCTTGTCAAAAAGATTATTTTATGGAGAACTCACAAAGGGCAAGCTCAAGGTCTTAAAGACTTTAGAATTGATTGTACATCATGAGAGACACAGACATAGGATCACCCAGCATGGTAGGTCTTCATCAGAGAAAGGGCTGGACTCTGTGAGCAAAGCAGAATTAAATTAGCCCAGAAGAAATGTGAGATGTGCAAAATTAGAGAATCCACCCCACATGTTCACAGGGACTATTTGTGTTCTACCTGTGGCAGAGCATTCTGAGTTCATATTGGCTACAGTCGGACACACTGTAACTCAGCTCTGACATAGTGATATCATTTTGGTTCTTGTTGAGAGCAAAGGACAACTACCAACCAACCAACATTTGGATGGATGAACAGCAAGGGGATAATCAATCCAGAGGATATATGAACCCTCTGGTCAACCATACTCATTGTCATAGCAGAAAGTAGGCTTGACAGAATGATCATTAAGGACACGGCCAAGGTCACCATCAGCTACAGAAGAGTGGCCATTGCTGTTAAAGTCACACGATACAGCCTGGCCATTTTTGTAATCTAGGATATTCCTCAAGGCCCCCTCTGATGCTTGCTTATCACTTTCTTAATATCTTTTATGTTTGTCAGATTTCTCTAGTAAGAAGATCAGGCTCATGAAAGATACAATAGGAGTAGGAGCACGGAAGGCCTTGTCTCTGAGCAGGGATACCCTTGTCTATGACCATAGCAATGTTAGCATGGATGATATTTTGGGCATCGTTATGCCCATTAAGTCACAAAGAGGGGCAACTTAAAGTCTGTTCTGTAGTAGATTGAATGTAGTCATGAGTTCTTCTATAATGTTAAAGTTGTCATAGATGAGCTTGGGCAGGATCCTTATATAGTTATAGAATAGAGGCATAATTGAAAATATTAAAGGAATTCTGTTTTTCATTATTCATTCCTGTTATAATTACTGGGACATTAGCAGAAGGGACAGAGATAATAGCACTTTTAGCTCCACCCTTCAAGTTAGCCCTGGCCTTTCCCAAGGTGGTAAAGACTCCAGTAGGGCAGCTAGGTGGTACAGTGGATAGAACTTTAGGCCTGGAGTCAGGAAGACTGATCTTCCTGTGTTCAAATCCAGCCTCTGACACTCATGGGCAAGTCACTTAACCCTGTCTGCCTCAGTTTCCTCACCTGTAAAATGATCTAGAATAGGAAAGTAAACTCCTCCTGTATCTTTGCCAAGAAAACTCCCAGTGAGGTCACAAAAGGTCAGACACTACTAAAAAAAAAAAACACCAGACACCAGAAATGTACTGTCCGACACACTCAATCCTGGTATTTTCCTATGTAATATTACTGGGATCATGTTTTTAGAAGGTAGTAACAGCTTTTCTTCCAATCACCACCTTTCCATTTGCAAGCTTAGCAGTGCCCTTGAATTTGACATGAGTGGAGTTCGATGGGAACATATAAACTATGTAGTTGAAGTCAGTGAAGGAGTTGCTGATGTCCTCTTTGCTTGACTGAATATAGTCCTGATCCCTGGATGCCCAGTATAGCCACATCCATTAACTCCAGTCGATCATCTTGTCTCAGCATGTGTCTGCAGCTGAAGTTATAAGGATAGCCCCCGACAGACAGTCTCATGTCCAGTCTCTCCTCCCTCTGACCTCTCCTTTAAACTGCAACCCCACTGAAACTCATATTGCTAACCTGTGTTTATGCATAGATTAGGTTATATCATTCCTTCATTGAAACTCCTGAAAATCTTTGTCTATCTAGTAAAGTTCTAATTCCTTCATTTGGTGCTTGGAGTCTTCCATAATCTTGACCAACTCTACATTCCTTTCTTTTCTTGTATTGTGCCCATCTGTGTTCGTCTTACCAATAATGGCCTTCCTCCCTCTCCACAACTTCAGTTTAGTCCCTCATCAACTGTCCACAACTTCAGTTTAGTCCCTCATCAACTGTCCTGGACTATTGCAAGGTCTGGTTGATTGGTTTTGGTGCCTCCAAGTACTCCAGTCCATTCACCATAAGACCAAAGCAGTATTTTATAAGCACAGACTGTGGCCCTCTCCTCAGTAAAGTCCAGGGGAAGCACCCTTCTTCGGCTTTTAAAATCCTGCACAACCCAGCCTCACATTTCCTTCCAACACATAAGATCTACCTCAAAGGGTCTTCTCCCTGTTCCATGTGGCACTTGCCACCTGTCTCTGTTTTTATACTGACTGCCAGCCCGCAGGCCTAGGATTGCCCTTCCTCCATACTTCTGCCTCCCTCAAGAATCTCTTCATTGCAGGCCAGAGCTCAGGCATTTCCTTCAGGAACTCTTTCCTGATTCTCCCAACTGGTAGGCCTCCTCCCTCACCTTGAATTTATTCTCTCCATATAATTAGATATGTTCGATATGTTCTTAGGTCTCCCTCAATAGGCTAAAGTTTCTCAAGAATAGAAATGGTTTCATGTTTCCTGTTTATCTCTAGGATATAGCATAATGGTTTTTGAATTTTTGAGCCTTTTGTGCTTGCCAAATTCCTGACCATCCTTTAAAGCCCAACTGAGAAATTTAAGTAATGTTAAAATGAAAATCATCAGTTAAAATTTACTAAAACAAGAAAACCATCTCCTTCACAAAGACTTTGCGGAGTTCCCTTCCCCTGCCAAAACAAACCAGTAGGTCTTTCCCTTCAAATCTCAAATAAATTTTTGTTTTATGCCACTTCTGTGTGTTGTGTTAATCTGTGTATGTGTCCTTTCCCCTGTTATACTCTGAAGGCAAATATCTTATCTGATCAAAACTTTGTCTTCACCACTACCTACAATAGTATTCTATTCACAGATATTTAACAGGTATTTGTGGAATTGATCTTTTTTGTTTGTATTCATGATATCTTACATTTCACATTTACAAAATTATATATACACAGCGTGCACACACATACATACATAAAATCTGTTTTGATTTTCATAGCAGTCACATCAGATGGGCATTATATGTGATACTAACAATAAGTAGCAGAAGTGGCTGCTGCAGGACCCAAAGCTTAGCATTAGAGAGCAGTGTACTTTAACTGTGAATACTACTTTTATTATTATTGTTAACTAGAATTTAGTGCTTTGAAACATAACTAAATTATCAACCTTTATTACTTATTTGAATCTCAGTACCATCCTGTGAGATCTTAGCTGCTATCCTTGTTTTATACATGAGGAAGAAGACGGTTGGAGAGGTTGTGACTTACTCTTCCTTGATCACCCAGTTAGTGATGTAGGCAGGTTTACAAACCAGGTTTTTATTTTTTTTTATTAAAAATTTATTTCATTAAATATTTATGAGTTACATATTTAAAGAACTTAGCAAGCTTTTTAAAAATTCTTTCCTTCCTTCCTGTCTTTTCCCACTGCTTGAGAAGACAAGCAATTTAATGTTGACTATACATGTAGTCATGAAGACTTTATTTCAACATTAGCCATGGTGAAAAAAAAGACAAAAAAAAAAACCACAAGAAAAATAAATTTTTTTAATAAGTGTGCTTTAATCTTAAGAGTTTACCAGTTCTTTCATTAAGGTGGATAGCATTTTTCATCATGGGTCCTTTAGAATTGCTTTGGATTATCAAACCACATCTTTCTGACTCCAAGTGAAAATTCTGCTGTTTCTCATTTTTGTGGTTCAGGAAGATTAAGTCTTTTTAGTTTGTCCAAGGTCATAAATAGCAAGTGACAGAGCTGGGAATTGAATGAGGACATGAGAAAGTTGAGGATATGATAGAAATAGAAAAGGAAATAACATAGAGATTTAAAATGAATGAACAGGAAATTTGAATGTCATGGTTTTGAATCAGGATTAGGATTAAGCATTTCTGAGTATATGGCAGTTCTGTGTCCTCAAGCTTCATTTCCCTTCCGCCCTAAACAGTAAAAAGTGCAGTAACATGTTTGTCCTTTGAAGTGTTGACTTGTGTGTGAATTGTATTTAAGTGAGGCAGTTACACAAAGTCATCAGCCTTGCTCCTGAGTCATTGAAGTCTATTGACAGGACTAAAGTCCAGACAACTAGTGATGGATTCACTGGATGACCTTGGTATCTCTGATGTCTGATTGAGCTCTAAGAGCTCCACTGTGCCTGCTTCAACTACCTTCATGGCCATTGGGACAAGTTTTCTTATCCACCCACTCCATTGGGGAAAATCTTTATATATTTAGTGTAGACAGCCCCCAATTCCAGCAGGTTTGCTGCCTCATCAGTTAGCCTTAACCTGCTGAGATGGTTTACTAGGTTGTACCCAGGGTACAGGTTGTGCCTTCTTGGAACTGTGGCTGAGAGTTGGTGGACACCAAGGGTAGATGAGCAGCTCTAAAAAGGGCCCAGCAAGCCCTCCTACCAGAGGTCCTAGTCTTCCCTGAACATCCGTATGTTCCAACATGCAAATACTGCCTGTACAGCTGATTGATCAGCCACCACTGATGCTACCATGCACACTCACTGTTGAGTTTATTTTGCGTAGCTCTGCCTTGGACAGTCTTTACTGTAATCTCGCCTAGACATTATTAATGATGTGAATAATAAGTAGAAATACCTGCTAAAATTAGTGGATAACAAATTAGTGGATAACAATAATACTTAAGCTGTGAACAGTCTTAGAATTTTGTGTGTGTGTGTGTGTGTGTGTGTGTGTATAAGCCTATTAGCCTGGTGTTGGAAGGCCATGATTAACTCCTCCATTATGTTGTACAAATTATAACTACACCTTTTTGAGTAAGGTAATTCAATACATTTTTTTAAAATTTCTTTAAAGTATTTCTTAAGGCCAGTTATATATTAGGCACTGTTCTGATATATATTATATCAGATATAAATTTCTTTAAAAAATTCTACTCTCACTTTCCTCAAAGTATTATTTCATTGTGTATCCATCCTGATTAAATGTAGATTATTTGAAAACTAGACTAAAGTGGTTACTCTGTATTTTTTCCCGATTGTTCAAAAAGTAGGTTCTATCCTTGGCAGAAGTTTATTTTCCTGAAAGAGATTGGTGTATCCTTTGTACTGTCCCCTTACCATAGCTGTTTGTTCAAACTCAACTAAGAAAATATATTCTCTTTTTTCCTTGACAGGCATAATCAATAATCCATTGAACAGTAGATTTTTTTTTATTGTATCAAGTCATAATTGGAACAATTAATATGGAAACTTTGGTGACCTTTCTTGTTCCTTCTTTTCTTTCACATAAATTAATTTTGTTCTCTCACCTGTTTGCCTTCTATTCATATGGCAAATGGTTAAGTACTTAGTCATTCTTTACAAGAAAACAGTTGATAGAACAAAATACAGTCTGAATATATGCTAAGTAATTAGATGAAGTCAGGAACTCTTCATTTAACTTTTTAAGTTCCTTTTAGACAACTTAAGTTATTATGGATTGTTTTGACAAAACTTATTTTGTTGTAAGTAGTGTTATATAATTGTCACAATAATAAATTTCCCCTTTGTTAATTCCTTGCATTATTACAAAGATTTTTATACTTCTTGAGTATGCTTTTTAATAATGTACTCCTTAATTTTCATTTTTCCTTAGCATGCAGCAAATCGAGGCTGTACTGTTGCTTTGAAATATCAGGGTACATTTTTTTTCTCACAATTTAAGAATAAAATCAACAATTGCTTTTTCAAAAAATTCATTTTTATCACTTTATATTTCTTATCCTTTGTATTCTGGTTTGGTGGGAAGAGGCAGAAAACATGGTTTCAAGTGGTCATAGAGTCAGGAAAGAGAGGTTTGCTAGCTATGTGATCGTGGACAAAGGACTTAATTTTTGATGAGCCTCATTATCTTCTTGTGTGAAATAAAGATAATAATACTGTAGTGACTTAATTTAGTGGATTGTAGTGAGGATTTTAAAAACTGAAATGATATGTCAAGCATATCATGTGGTATATATGAATAAATGCTTGTTAAATAAAGTGCTTTGAAAATTTTAGTGCTGCATACATATAAACTGTTACTAATTTATAATAATAATTCAGTTGCTAATAATAATTTAAATGTATTCAAAATGCTACAAAATAATTTGATTTTGGACTTAACACAAGTGAATGGTGAAGTTAAGGTTATAGTTGAGAAGTCAGATCATAACTGAAAGGCAGTTTTAAAAAGTAGATTTGAATTTATAACTTTTATTTTCACACTGTGTAGATTTTCCTTTTTATAGTTACCTGCATGAATAATAAGAGCTATATCTTATTTTTTAAAAAAAAAGGTTTTTTTTTAAATGAAAAAGAGGGGGAAATTTTAGTAAAATGATAAGCACATCAAAACAGTGACTTGTATACAGTGTAAAAGGTTGTAGTTGTGATAAGCCAACTGGAGACTGGAGTGTAGTAGTAGAAATTTAGTAATTATTCTCTCTATGGTTATGGGATACAGTTGGAAAGAACATCAGACTGGAAATTGAGGTGTTGATTTTAGATCTAACTCTGTTATTTAGTTAGAACTTTAGTCAAGCTCCCAGGCCTTTTCATTTTTTTTTTTTACTGTAAAAGGGTCACCCACTGCATTTGTCAAGGTAAGAGTGAGTCACAACATATTTTGAAATGCATCGGGGAAAAAACATTTAAGAATATTATATAAATGAAAACTAAATATTATTATTCAGGAGCTTTTAGGAAGATATAGTAAAATTTTGCATGGGCCACATGATGATTCACAAAGTATTAGAATTCCCCAGGTCTCTTCAGTATTGTTTGTAAACCCTTGCTGTATCATCCAAATTGTTTTGGCATATATTATGGAAATAAATAATTGTGGCTCTTTGTTAGGCTCTTTGACTTGAAAGCTCTAGAATCTGTGGATTCTAGAAAAGTGCTTAGAACAGTGTCTAGCACATAATAGGCACTTAATAAATGTTTATTGATTGATAATTTTCATTTATATGTTCTGAGATAAGGTATACAGACTTTTAAAGTTATTATCTATTTTTCTGTGTGGATGATTCTAATTTTCAGGGCAGTCTATTCTTGACTATTTCTATCACTCCATTCTAAACTGCTAGTTTTCCTTGCCATTCTTTCCTTCCTAGATATTCCATTCTTTATTTCTTGTTCCATTTTCTCTGGATACACTTACAGTCTCTGTGACCAGGACTTTTTTTTTTTTTTTCTCTCAGCCTTTACCTGTACTTATTATTATGGGGGGAGGGGGAAGAGAAGGTGTGCTATTTTTTTGTTATCCCTTGGGACTTGGGTGTATAGTATGGAAATGTAAGCACTTACATTCTTATGGATTTATTTGCCATTGAGGAATAAATAAGTAATAGGACAATTGGTTGACTGAGGGAAATGGTTGTGAGGAAATTTGGAGGAGTTTGGGTGGAACCTGAGTATATGTATAGAGGCAGAGGGGAAGGAGCTAGGCCAGAGGAGAGAGAATTTTAGGGAAAGGGATAATTGATAAAGCAAGGACTTGGAAAGTAGAATAGAATGAAGTTTACATGTAATGAGATGGAACTGTGAGCCTTAGAAAATAGGGAACAGGAGGCTAAGAAGGACAGGATCAGTATAGATGTATCGAATCCTTTGGAAACAGTAGCACTGCCACTACTTCTTACAAAAAGTGCCTTGCTTTAATATAATTTTCCTCATGTCCAAAAGGGCAAGAAGCTTCTCTATTCTCTGTCTTCATAATCTTGTCTGTCCCACATCTATAAGTAATGCCCACGTTGAAATGCTAGCAAAATATTGATACCAAGACAAATCCACATTATAAGTAGGCTACTTAATATTCGTTGTTTGGTCTTTGGTAGTAATATCATCTTGATTGGTTTTCTTTTTTTAGGAGTCTGCCATGGCTCAAGAATCTCCCAAAAATTCAGCAGCAGAAATTCCAGTGACCAGCAATGGAGAAGTGGAAGATTCACACGAGCGTGGTTTTAGCAGGGTATGACATATTTTGGTGTTTTAACACAAAGAATCACTAAGTCATTGTTAATCCTTTAATTTTAAGGTAAAAATAGAAGACAAAAGTTAGCATGAGAATACTTTTGGGGAAAGAAGTATTTCCAAGTATGAAGTATTAATATGATGGGATGAACCAGGCCATATTAAATGGTGAGGTATTTAGCAAAATTAAGCTATAAATCAATAGCCATTAAAGTTTTCCATTTTATGATCAGAACAACACTGTACCTAAAGAATATGAGCCCTGCGGTTTATAATGCTCTTAGAGCTAATGTGCACAGGCTGCCACATAAAATCAATAAGGAACTTTGAAGAAGGACAGGAGTAAAAGATGTTTTCAAAGAAATAGGAAAAGGACAAGAGTTTGTCACATGAAAGGGCATGGTCAGCCAGATGCTCCAATGGTATCCTCAAGATGTTGGGAAGAAGCACGAAGATTCTCCAGCATGTTGAATAAACCCCCTGTGGCAGCCTTTTGGAAGGACTTGGACAAGAATCATACAAGATGAATAATTATGGTTGTACTGAGATCTTATTGTTGGAGAGAACATCAATACAATAAGATTATAAACCCATTTGAGTTCTTAGAATTATATTTTAGGTGAAAAAAATGAAAATGTAAATTACTTTCTCTGAAATTGACTTTTTCCTGTGTCTTGTATAAATACCCTTAGTACAGTCCTATAGTTCCCAACCAAATCCTTCTTTGTCTTGTTGTCCTAACTGGCTTGGGCTTCTTAATTATGTAGGCACAGATAAACTTTGTCCATTGATAAAATTCTATTGAGGTCTTTTGTGCTTATGATTCTTCTACCTTATGAAGTTTTAAATCTGACGTGAATTGGAAAAACTTATTTGAACATAAAATATTTCTTTCTATAGTTTTTAGGATATATTCATGTGAGTATCTAGAACATGTAAAATATGGGGAAAGAATGTATGATATGTGATATATAGATATAGATATTTGTAGCTATCTATCTGTGTATATATGATCTTGTTTCCTAAGGCATGTAAAAACTTCTCTGAAATATTTAGATACATGATTGGGTTGCCTACCATGGTATACATTGCTTCTTTTTGTTAAAAAGGTAGTTTAGCAGATAGAACATCAGCCCTGAAGTCAGGAGGAGCTGAGTTCAAATCTAGTCTCAGACACTTAACATTTCCTAGTTGTGTGACCCTAGGCAAGTCACTTGACCCCCAATTGCTGGGGTGGGGGGAAGGTAGTTTAGCTCATTTAGGAAATCCTTACCAAAATGTAGATGATTTAAGTCAACATTCTCTTTCATTCTTAAGTTAATTACGTATTACTCTTCCATGATGAAACTAGGTCTTCAGTTAAGTGTCTTCCAAGTATATAGTATTCCTAGTATTCAAAAAAGCAATTAGTGGGAAATGAGCCCTGGAAATTTTTATTAAAAGGTTTAAGGGATTGATTATAGTTGTTTGAAGTAAAAATCTTTCATTTTGCCCATTTAAAAGAAGTTCCTGATGTATTAAGTATTGACTGATTTTGGGGGGAAAAATCCACCTTAACCTCAAACTTTAGATGACCTTCAGACTTGAAGGTTCTTTATCATACAGTACTTGTGACATGGGATTTCAGCTTTTTCAGTCAACGTAGGATGTTGTACAGATAAATTCTTAAAAATCTGAGCATACATGGTGTTTCACTCTGAATTTCATTCATTCTTGTATTTGACAGTGTCAATATTCATTTGTTTCCTACAGGAATTTATACAAATGATAAACCTTGGTTTAAAAAAAATGGCTCAAAATATGTCATGTATAGAGTTAAGAGAAGAACTGGTAGCATTTGGCTTTTAAGCAGCACTGAAAAAGTAAAGTATAAAGAACTTTTTGGTAAGATCATAGGGTTTGCCATGTAGACTTGTTTGGGACTTTTAGGAACATCCAGTCCAGCCCCTTCTTTTTAGAGATGACAGAACTATGTCCTGCATGAGTGATGTGATTTGTGCCAGGACACACAGGTAGTAAGTAGTAGAACTGAGATTCAGACTTGGCTACAAGCATAGTATTCTATCTACTGTAAGCTGACAGACAGAATTTTAGCTGGTTATAAATTTTTTTTAATGTAATAGAATAATAAAGTCGTAAAGTATTCATGAGGAATGCTGTACCAGAGAAATGAAAGCAATAACTTGCACTTCTTGAGAACTAACTGGGTTCTTCCTATTCTGCTGTCCCTTTGGAGTCTAAATCATTTAAATCATCTCTGTAAAATCCTAGTAGAAGAAAAAAAAATGTGTTCTTCATATTTCCTCCTCCCAAAATGGATATGAACTTTATGATATGCTACTTGACAGCAATAAGCCAGTCAGTCTCTTCCCTGTATCCCTTTAATAAGTAAAAAAAAATTCTAGTTTCCAAAGTTCTGTTTCTAATGCTGCTTGCTCCTATTGGAAACTAACACATCAAACTCATTCAGTTAGCTAGAAGTTTGAAGTTCTTTATTTAAAATGCAGAGTTTTAAGACACTTGTCCAATGAGATCAGTCCATGAAAAAGACTAGGGCACACTATATAGAAAACCTAATGAAACTTGGAGCCTACTATTCAATAAACCCAAAAACCCCAGGTAAGGGGTGAGAACTTAATGTGTGACAAAAACTGCTCGGAAAATTTGACAGCAGTTTAGCCCAAATTAGGTTTAAACTAACACCTCACAAGATATATATATACACCCAGAGAATCTCCAAATGAATATGTGACTTAGATACAAAAGGTAATGTCATGAATAAGTTAGAGGAAAGAAAGAAATTGTCTTTTAGATCTGTGGAGAGGGAAGGTTCATGACCAAACAAGGAATAAAAGATTCACAAAAGATTAAAAATAGATGATTTTGATTGCATAAAATTTTAAAGTTTTCTCACAAATGTAGTTAATAAAAGGTTACAGACAAAATGAAGAGATCTAGTAGACAACAGAAATGGTAAGTATGAAATAGAATTGGGAAAGCATAGAATTAGCCAGAAAAGAAGTTTTAACAATTAATGATGAAAAAGACAAGTTCCCCTAAACTCACAATTAACCAGGAGAAAGGGAACATCCCGAGATTGGAGCTTGCCTTTGGCTGGCAGGTTAAATCTATAAAGGGGTTTAGCACCCTAAAAGAGTTAGTTAGCTGTAAGAAGGAGAAAGAATAGAAACATGGTGGAGGATGAAAGGAGAAATACCATGTGGCATAGACAAGGGAGGAGGAGAAAAACACAAGAGCTATGGTGGGCTCAGAGGGATTCAGCTAAGAGCCATGAACAGATTTATAGGGGAAATTTAATATAATTTTAGGTGAGGATGAACCATGGGGAGCTACCTCATAGAAAAAGTTGTAGACCCTGAAATTCCATAAGTACATGGAATAGGTAAGGCCCTCATTTAGGGTACAGCTACCAGTGGGATGACGTTCACTAATGTGTTGTGACCTCAGGGCTTTGACAAGCTTTGACAAGCTGGGGCTACCCATGAGCTCCACAGAGTGTGGGACCTAAACTGATCCCTATCAGTGTTCCTTTCTGCCTGCCTCAGGGAACAGTCCCATCAGTACTTTAGTCTTTCTCTGCCAGTGACACTTTGTTTCTCAGGACCCCATCAAAAGAATGTGAACCAACCATATGCAGGGAAAGGAATTCAAGGTATCAATAATCATGTGAAAAAAATTCTTTAGAATCATTAATAATTAGAGAAATGTAAATTAAATTGAGGCTCCATCTCAAACCTGTCAGATTGGCAAAGTTGTTAAAATGATGGATTATAAAAGGCAAGTGCAGTGATTTGCTGCTGATGGAGCTATAAATTAATACAGCCATTCTGGAGAGCAGTTTGGTACCATGCTTCAGAGTTATAAAACTCCACACATCCTCTGACTCAATGATGACTAGGCCACAGAGAGCAAAGAAAGAGGAAAAGAACATATATGTGAAATATTTATAGCAGCTCTTTTGATGGAGGTCAAGAATTCAAAACTAAGAGGATTCCCAACAATTGGGGAATGTCTCAACAAGGCTTGATATATGAATGTGATGGAATATTGTTGTGCTACAAAAAATGATGAAGGGGATGACTTCAGAGAAACCTGAAAAGACATGTGTGAACTGGTGCGATGTGAAGGGAGCAGAACCTGAACTAGTTTATACTGTAACAATATTGTAAACTGATTGGCAAACTGAAAACCATGGCTTCAAAGGATTCAGAAAACCTGATACCGGAGGGGGAGGGGGAAGGAGAAGAAAGGAAGAAGGGGAGGGAGGAGATCTCCCAATCTGAGATGGGCTGAGAAGGAGGATGGTACTTCCTCCTCCTCCCTCTTCTGTGCCTTAGTTCAGTTTGCAGAGAAGCTACTGGTGTAGTTGTTGCCACCTCAGGGATTTCTGATCCTTCTCTCTCTCTGCCTTACATTCAAGGGTCTTTTATGAATAATTAAAAACTAGCGCTGGCAGGCCAGCCTTTTAAAACTAGAAAAAGAGATGAAAAGGAAAGGTTTGACCGTACTCACTTTGAAGACTGTATTGAAGACTGAAACTGGCATTGATTGGAAGCACTAGCAAAATGTCTTGATATTTCTGGGGTAGAATTTAAGTATCGCTGATTCTCAGAAACTGACATTCTGGTGGCTGGTGTCATGCTGACCTCAGGTGGTGCACTGGCAGATGACATGATAACTTACAGATGTCTGTATTTGCAAGCCCAAGAAGACCTAGAGATCATGCAAGACTTGGCTCAAATCTCCAACAGTTAATCGGACAATACAAGGATCTTAAAAAGGGGTTTGAGAATGAAATTTAAAAAGCTGCTGCTATTCTTATAGAATTTCTCAGAGTTGGAGAGGAATTAACTGGCTGCATTGATTGGGGTTCTTCAGAACATAGTATATCTTTTCTTTTCTATTTTTTTAAGGTTATTTGGTTTTATGTGTATTTTGATTTGCCAGTAGTATTTTATTTTTCCAAATACATATATAATTTTCAACATTCATTTTTGTAAGACTTTATGTTCCAATTTTTTCTCCTTTCTTCCCTTCCTTCCTCCCTCCCCAAGAGAGCAAGCACTCTGATAACATTTCAATCCTTTTAATGTGCAATCCTTTTAAACATATTTGTCATGTTGACGCATCCATTCTTTTTTTTTTAATAATTAAAGCTTTTTATTTGTATAACATATGTATGGGTAGTTCCCCAGCATTGATGTTTACAAAGCTTTCCATTACAAATTTTACCCCCAGCCCCCTCCCCTCCCCTAAATGGCAGGAAGTCCATGACATGTTAATAATGTTGAATTACTTGACAAGTTAGATGCATCCATTCTTAACAGCCTTTATAATGAGGATTTTTTTTAAAGAAAGTTTTTCAGCAGCTTTTGCTGTAATACCATTAAATGATGGATAAATGAAAAAATATATCTAAGCAGTATCTTGTAGTCTTCAAAAAGTCAGTATGGACAACAGACTAATGGAATTTTTTTTCTACTAACAGAGTTTTGAGCATGTCACAAAATATTTTATTAAAGCAGGTCTAAATGAACTTTCTGAATATGGTCAAAAACTGCAAACCAAAGGAGCTCATAAAGAGCTCCAGAAAATTTCAAGAAGAAATGTCACATGGGGATCTATTTAAAGATATAATTTTGTGTGTCAGGGAAGAAATGAAGAAAAACAACATCCCAAAACAGATCCTTATAGGCATAGTCTGGTCCAGCGTAACGAGCTCTGTGGAATGAACAAAAAGGAGGAGCGAATAGCAGAGCGAGCCATCAAACTTTGGAGACAATATAACCCTCCAGATCTGCTGTCTCTATGGTCTGAGCTGACTGTTACTGAAGATTCAGGAGTACTGTTATGACAGCATTGACTTTCTGAAAGCCTTCTACAAAATTGTGGTGCTTTTTTATAAAGCTGAAGTTCTTCGTGAATAGCCCATTTTGAAGTGGTATAAAGATGCACACATTGCAAAAAGGGAAAGTTTTTCTTGAGCAAATGAAAAATTTGTAGAGTAGCTGAAGAACGCAGGAGGATCTGAATCTGGAGTGGAAGAAGACTATTGAATTGTGAAAAACTATAAGCTCAGTAAAAAAAAAAAAAAAACAGGAGTTGTAGATAAAATGTCATGTTTCATGTGTCCTTCTGGTGCTTAAATCTTCCTGAATCAAGCATGATATGAGGGCTTTCTTGGCAAATTTATTTTAACTTTTCTATGGTTATTGAAAAATATTGGGTTTAGTTTTAAAAACTGTTTTAAGTAGCTACAAAGCTATAGATTTGAGTCTAATATTGTACTAGTCAGTTCAATTATCTTCTACCCCCTGTATTTTCTACTATAAAATGTAATTTACGGCCTTCCACCATGAATAGTTTGGGGGTTTTTTTTTAATGTTTTAATATTTTTATTTTCCCCAAGTTACATGTGGAACAATTTTTTACATTTTTTTAAAACTTTGAATTCTAGATTCTCTCCCTCCCTACATCCCTCCATTGAAGTTATGCAAAACATTTCCTTAAAAGTCATGTTGCAAAAGAATACATAAATTCCCCCCCCCTCAAAAAAGAAATTCAAGAAAAATAAAGTTTTAAAAAAAGTATGATTCAATGTGTATTCAGACACAATCAGTTCTTTCCCTGGGTATGGATAGCATTTTTGATCATAAGCCCTTCAGAGTAATGTTGGATCATTGTATTGCTGAGAATATCGCTGAGAAGCTATATTGATAGCTAATCATCCCTCAGCATTGCTATTACTTTGTACATAATACATTTCATTCTGTTTGAGCTTATAGAGGACTTTCCAGATCATTTTTAAGAGGATAAAAATATTCAATCATAATCACATCTAACAGTGTATTTATCCGTTCCCTATTTGATAGGCATTCCCTCAATTTCCACTTCTTTGCCCTAAGAAAAGAGCTGCTCTAAATATTTTTGTACATATATGTCCTTTCTTTAAAAACAACAACAACAGCAACAAAAACCTTTTGGGATTCATTTCTAGTAGTGGCATTTTTAGGTCAAAGAATGTACCTGATTTTATAGCCCTTTGGACATATTCATGTCTAATTTATTAATTTGATGATTTACCAATTGAGGAATGGCTGTTATTTTTTATAAATTTGACTCTGTCGAGCAGTTCATTTTTATCCCTGAGTTTTCTATAGACAGTTTACAAGACAATTTGTTTTGGAAATTCAGTTTGCCTATTTGTAGTCATATGAAAAGGTGCTCCAAATCACTATTGATCAGAGAAATGCAAATTAACACAACCCTGAGGTGCCACTACACACCTGTCAGATTGGCTAAAATGACAGGAAAAGATAATGACGAATGTTGGAGGGGATGTGGGAAAACTGGGACACTGATACATTGTTGGTGGAACTGTGAACGGATCCAGCCATTCTGGAGAGCAGTTTGGAACTATGCTCAAAAAGTTATCAAACTAGGGGCAGCTAGGTGGCGCAGTGGTTAGAGCACCAGCCCTGAAGTCAGGAGGACCTGAGTTCAAATCTGGTCTCAGACACTTCCTAGTTGTGTGACCCTGGGCAAGTCACTTAACCCCAATTGCCTCAGCAAAAAAGCAAAAAAAAAAAAAAAAAGTTATCAAACTGTGCATACCCTTTGACCCAGCAGTGTTTCTTTTGGGCTTATATCCCAAAGAAATCATAAAGGAAGGAAAGGACCCCACATGTGCACAAATGTTTGTGGCAGCCCTTTTTGTAGTAGCTAGAAACTGGAAACTGAATGGATGCCCATCAATTGGAGAATGGCTGAATAAATTATGGTATATGAATATTATGGAATATTATTGTTCTGTAAGAAACGACCAGCAGGACGATTTCAGAGAGGCCTGGAGAGACTTGCATGAACTGATGCTGAGTGAAATGAGCAGAACCAGGAAATCATTATACACAGCAACAATACTATATGATGATCAATTCTGATGGACATGGCTCTCTTCAACAATGAAATGTTTCAAACCACTTCCAATTGTTCAGTGAAGAAAGCTATATACACCCAGAGAGAGGGATGTGAAATGTGGACCACAACATAGCATTTTCATGCTCTCTACTGATGTTTGCTTACATTGTGTTTCCTTTATCTGATTTTTCTTTCTTGTAGATACGATTTTTCTTGCACAACAATGATAAGTGTGGAAATATATATACATATATTCGATTTGTCAAGTATTTTAACATAATTAACATGTAGTAGATATCCTGCCATCTAGGGGAGGGGTGGGGAGTAAGGGGGAAAAATTTGTAACAGAAAGCTTTGTAAGGGTTAATGCTGAAGAATTACTCATACATATGTTTTGCAAATAAAAAATATGTTTTTTAAAAAAGAAAATTCAGTTTGCAAATTAAATTGTATAAGTATCCACAGTTAAAAACAAAACACACCACATTGCTTCCCTCCAGATACAGAGATGGTAGACTCAGTGCAGACTGAGGATTTTTTTTGTTTGTTGGGGAGGTGGGGCTATATAACTAATGTGGGGATTTGTTTTGCTTGATTATGCATATTTATCACAAGGATTTTTGTTTTACTTTGGTTTGGGTTTTTTTTTTCCCCCAATAGGGAGGAAAGTGGAGAATGAGGAGAAAAAACAAATACTTGTTAGTTGAAAAAAAAATTTTAATAGCTTATCGTTATCAGTGTTTAGGCAGACATTCAAAATATTAAAATATCCTTTAGTATAATGAATTCTTAAGGTCTATAAGACCCTGCTAGCACAAATTTATAAAATCTTCCTTTGTTTCTCTAATAACAGTAAGATGGAGAGTAATTATGTCACTATATGACAATATTTTTATGTTTTACTTTGAACCAAATTCATTGTACAATTATTAAAATTGTATTGAATAATGTTTTGGTCATAGGCAGTGAAGAGATTGTTAATAAAAGAATTTAAAGATAGTTTTCTTAACTATACTTCTGGAGGTATTCTAATTGTGTTGCTTTTCATTACTTTTCCCCTTTTATGTACTCATTTGTACCTGAACAATGTGTCACAACTTTTACTAACATGATCTGGTGCAGCATTTTAACAGTGTTGTTCAGACTCGAGGCATTACTAACTTTGGTCATATCTTGGCTGCCAGTAGGGGCTGCTATGACCTAAGTTGTGGAAATGTAGCTGGTACTTTGTAGGCAGGTGGTGACTGTGATTGCCTACTTCTTGCTTCATTAATGGTTTGCTTTTTTAACCTACTCGTCAGGATTCGTGATACTGTTGTATTTACATTCTAAAACTCTCAAATAGGTAGCCTGGAGGTTATAATGAAGAGTATTCAAGTAAAAAAAAAAAGTTTTGTAATTCATTGACTCATATTGGCCATCTATACACCTCTTTAGGTTTGATTCCTCTTGTAAAATAGGTGTAGAATAATTGGCTGTAGAACAATTTTGAGTGATGTTAGCATTGATCTGCTTTCACTGAAAAACAAGGTGTTTAATTTTTTTCTCTCTCTTGGCACTGCCAGTGGATAAACTGCCATCTCCTCACCAGCAATATGCCTGCCGTCAAATAGGTTGTAAAACCTGAAACAGGAAGAAAGCTCATCTAATGCTATTTCAAGATAAATTGTCACTGGAAAACATCAGTAGCCACTGATACCAGTGTATGAAGAGAATTCAAGGTTCAGCTCTTAAGCCTAAATATTGGTTATAAAAGCAATAATTAGACAAAGCATGGTGTTTGGCACAATCTCAAAGAGCTGAAATGCAGCAGATTTTACTGTGCTGAAATAGTTCATAGTATTTCCTCTTAAGAATTCTAATTATTGGCAGAGAAGATTACCTCCAACCATCAATAATATCAACCCATATTCCATCCTGAGTGAAGAAAATGAGTAGACATCTTTATTTGTGTTACAAAAACCTCAAACTGCAAAAAATAAATTAATAATAAAAATGAAAAGTTTTATTTTCCAGTCAATGACTAAATGGGAAGTAATTCTTCTTGCTTCACTTTCCTCAGACTTTTTAAAAGCTTAGTTTAAATCTTTAAGAAAACTGCATAGAACTTTTTGACCTCATAGCATACAACTGAAATAAATGCTATTATGATGTCTACCCCAAGTGTCAGGGCCCCAGTTTGTAAGTGGTTCTTGTGATGTCCTCTCTCCCTTACTATATTCTTCATCACCTCCAGCATGATACTTTGCATTTAATAGGTTCAATATTGGCATTTTGCTGTCAGTGTTGGTGAGTTCATTGGTTAATTATAACTTAAGCGATTTAAAAAACGGATATGATAAAAGAATAGAGAGAATGATACTTTCAGCTTTATGAAATTTAAGTTGCAAGCAGGGTTCTTACATTTTCCAAATACTTGCCTTTTGAGGTAATTCTGTTCAGATGATGTATTAAATAATTTGAAAGTGTGTATATCTTTGAGTTATTAAATTATACTAAAAATTCTTTATCAGGCTCTCAGTTAATGAAAGACCTGAACCAGAGTGGTAGCTGTGAGAAATAAGAGAGGGGACCAGATGCCAGAATTATTAGTTTCAGTAAGACTTGGCAACAGATGCTATAGAGGGTGACAGAGTCAAAAATATTGATAATTTACATAATACTTAGTAATTGACATAGCAGTTTAAGGTTTATAAAATTCTTTGTTTTTTAATTTGTACCTTATAACTCTTTCATGTAAAGACTACAGGTGTTAGTCCCATTTTACAGATAAAGAAATTGAGGCTGGGAAAGCAAAGTATATTATTATCACACAGCTAGTAAGTGTCAGAGGTAGGAGTTTAAATTTAGATTTAAACTAATTATCTGGAATTCTATCTACTGTAAGCTCCTTGAGATTTGAAATATTCTTTGTATGTATATGCCTAGCACAGTTTCTGGCATATAGCAAGCACCTAAATATTTGTTAATTGATTTGTTAATTTATTATACTAAATTGCTTTTCAAAGATGATTCCTGCAAAATCTAGTAACAAATAAAATGGAGATGCTCTTAGTGGAAATAGAAAAGTTTGAATAAGTAAGGGTGTTGGAGAGAAATCTAGTTAGTTCTATTTTGCAGTAAACTTGTATTTGAGATGCCAATAGAGCAAGAGTTCTTAAACCTTTTTTGTGTAATGGATTTCATTGACAATCTGAAGCTTATGAACCCCTTCTCATAGATTTTTAAAATTTCATAAGAAATATATAAGATTAGACAAGAAAATCATATTGAAAGTTATCAGACTTTTTAGAAATAAGTTTATAAATATGTTTAAAAGAATTGCATTATTTAATCTATATCAGATTGTTTACTATCTTGGGGAGGGGAGAGGTAAGGGAAGGAGGGAGAATAATTTGGACCATAAAGTTTTACAAAAGTAAATGTTAAAAATAATCTTTACATGTATTTGAAAAAATAAAATACTATTAAAAATTAAAATTAAAATAAGTTCATAGACTCAAGTTTGAAAATTTCTGCTTATCCTATGGTAATTAGTATTTTTTAATTGTTATTTTAAAAGTCTGCTTCAGAATTTGCTTTTTTGGGGGAGGGGGAACCAACATTTCCTCCATCAACCACCTTCTGTATACATAGAAAAAGGAAAAAGTTAAGACCCAGGATAGAACTTTGGGGGACATCTTGCCTTAATAAATGAGAGATGCATGATGGTCCAGCAGAGGATATTGAGAGGAATTAGTAAGAGAACCAAGAGAGAGCAGTAAATGTCAAAATAGTCAAGGGAGGCTGACAGAATCAAAAGCTGCAGAGATAACAAGCAGAATGAGAGCTGAGAAAAGACATGTGGATTTATCAGAGATTATTTTTGTTGACCTTACAGTTTATCCCTTAGTAGTGTTAGAAGCCAGATTGTAAGAGGGTGAGGATCCCACCATTTTCCTTAACCTTTTAAATTATAGTACTAGATTGCTGACAATGCCCTGTATGTTTTCAATTATGTGTACTCTCCAGTATATTTGGTAAATGCCCTCTGTCATATGGTGTTTGGGTATGTGCCCAGTTTCAGAACATCTTTTAGATTGAACTAACATGCTCTTTAAAGTCAGTTAAAAAATCAGTTAACGTGGTAAGTTTCTCTACCAAAAACCTATTCTGGTTTGTGGCTTGGAGGTGACTCCATGTTCTTGAAGGCTATTCCAGCAGAGCTAAATTCTTTCCAAGTTGCAAAAGGCCTTGCAAAGAATAGGCCTCAAAGATATGTCTGTTGTCTGAAAGCTATATTACTTTGGTTTAAGGAAGTTCATCACAAGGTTAGCTGTGGGGTGAATACTTGTGTTTCTCAGAGGCCATGAACTAAGATATCTGTGCAAAAATTTTCTAATTTTATGTAATCAAAATTCTATTAAGATTGGTTGCAGTCTGGTTTGGTAGAAGGATTGCTCACCTGAGTGAAATCATGGATCTTTGGAATACGTAGCTTATCCTACACAAAGTCTGTTGCCTCCTTGTTTATGAATGTCACTGTGTTTCTGAAGTGTATGCTTGTAGAAGACAAACTATCTCTGGTTTAGCATTCTAGAGAGTCTTTGAGTATAGTTCCATCAATAGACTATATCTACCATATGAAGATCAGTCTTGCTAAATATGGGGAGGCTCATCACTCATGGCCCGATAATATGACAAATTCTTTGACTAAGGTAAACTCATGAACAAAGATAAATAGAAAATGGCCTTGAGAAGAGAAGGGACCCACATGTGCAAAAATGTTTGTGGCAGCCCTTTTTGTAGTGGCTAGAAACTGGAAACTGAATGGATGCCCATCAGTTGGAGATTGGCTGAATAAATTATGATATATGAATGTTATGGAATATTATTGTTCTATGAGAAACGACCAGCAGGATGATTTCAGAGAGGCCTGGAGAGACTTACATGAACTGATGCTAAGTGAAATGAGCAGAACCAGGAGATTATTGTACATGGCAACAGCAAGACTATATGATGATCAGTTCTGAAGGACATGGTTCTCTTCAACATTGAGATGTTTCAAATCAGTTCCAGTTGTTAAGTGAGGAAGAAAACCATATACACCCAGAGAGAGGGATCTGAATGTGGACCACAACATAGCCTTTTCATGCTCTCTGTTGATGTTTGCTTGTATTGTTTCCCTTCTCAGATTTTTTTTTCTGGTAGATCCTATTTTTTTTTGTACAGCAAGATAACTATAAATATATATACATATATGTGTGTGTGTGTATACATACATATATATATATATATATATAAAAGAAAATAGCCTTGATTCCATATGATCTTGTAAATACAGTGTCAGAGTGACAGAATTTGTAAATAGTAACTATTGGAACTCTAGAAGTTAGATTTTGGTGCAGTGCCTGAGTGGACATGTTATAGGAATGAAATTATATATGTGTCCATTCTTACTGACACTGAAAACCAGGAAAAAATAATAATAGGTTATCATTTTCTTTTTTCTTTTTTTTTTTAAAGCTTTTTATTTGTATGACATGTATATGGGTAGTTTCCCAACTTTGATCTTTACAAAGCTTTCCATTACAAATTTTACCCCCAGTCCCCTCCCCTCCCCTAGATGGCAGGAAGTCCACTACATGTTAATAATGTTGAAATGCTTGAGAAGTTATGCAAGAAAAATCCTATCTACAAGAAAAAAAAAGAATCAGAGAAAGGCAACACAATGCAAGCAAATGTCAATAGAGATCATGAAAATGTTACGTTGTGGTCCATATTTCATATCCCTCTCTCTGGGTGTATATGGTTTTCTTCATTGAATAATTGGAACTGGTTTGAGACAATTCTTTGTTGCAGAGAGCCATGTCCATCAGAATTGATCATCATGTAATACTGTTGTTGCCGTGTATGATGATCTCCTGGTTCTGCTCGCTTCACTCAGCATCAGTTCATGCAAGTCCCTCCAGGCCTCTCTGAAATCGTCCTGCTGGTTGTTTCTTACAGAGCAATAATATTCCATAACATTCATATACCATAATTTATTCAGCCACTCTCCAATTGATGGGCATCCCTTCAGTTTCCAGTTTCTAGCCACCACAAAAAGGGCTGCCACAAACATTCTTGCACAGGTGGGTCCCTTTCCCTCCTCTAAGATCTCTTTGGGATATAGGCCCAGTAGAAACACTGCTGGGTCAAAGGGTATGCACAGTTTGACAACTTTTTGAGCATAGGTTATCATTTTCTAAGGAAGTTTTAACTAATGCAAATCATCATGACAAAGAGACCAAAAAGGCCTTAAAATATATGATTTTCTTATGATAGAGAGGAGTTGCAACAGCCAAGTGCAGCCTTGGTTTAGAAGATAAAGTTGTTTAAAAAATCTTAGGGTGGTGATGGAAGATTATGAATGTCATCATCTCATGAAATGCCAAAAAGTTTACATAAAACTTGGTGAAAGACCTAATTAAGCCAGATAATCTTGAGATCATTTAAGGTTGACACTAGGATGAAGATAACCAAGAAATGAAAAGTGGAAAAATCTGTAAAAATTTCCATAGCACTATCATTTCTTTATCAGTTACAGGAGAACACTAATGTCATATTCCTAATGATGCTGCGTGAGGAAGTAGAAATGACACTAAAAATGTAGGAAGAAAAGGTAGACTAGACCATGTATGCCCAGAAGAGGTCTGTGCTGGAAGCAATACAATTCTGAGGGCATGAAGGAATCAAATCTTAAAATAATCTGAGAAGAGACACTTAGGAAAAAATCAAAATCACCTGGTGATTTTTCCCAAAGATTGTCCTGAAATTGTCAGTCATTAATTTTTATGTAACTTTTCTGTCTCTAAAAATCTTCATGAGAAAAATCTATACCTTGTATCAAAGGCATTGCTGATTAAGACATGAGAACTGTGAACATGAAGGAATTCACAAACAATATTCTATCACAGATCACCTTTTTTACAGTCGTACATTTGACTGGAAGGTATAGAGAATGTGAGAGTCCATTGGTGCTTATTTTTTTAGATGTTATTGTTGTTTACTTGTTTCAGACATGTCTAACTCGTTGTGACCCCATTTGAGCTGGATTTGAACTCGAGTCCTCCTGACTTCAGGTGGGCTGTATCCACTCTGCTACCTTGCTGCCCTGTTGTTTGCTAACTGTAAAACAATGTATTTGAGTCAGTAAGTTGATTCCTTGAAGATTCTTTCACCAAAGTATTGCCAGTATATATGTTAAAATTATAAAAGACGGCTTTGAAGATGTAACAGCTGAAATCACTTTGATCCTCATAATGCTAATATCACAGGGAGGTAAGTGCTCCTCAAAGCTGATTATCACTGTTTTGGAGCATGCTAAATATAGTCCAAATGGAAGTTGGAACGTTTATAAATGATGTCCTCCAGACAATATACTATGAGTGGCATTATATGGATCACATCAAACCCCAGATTAAGGTCGAGCCTCACACTGGAAGAATCAAATGGGTAAAGAATGCCTTTTGTACAAACTGTGATCTTCATTTGGATGAACAATCAAAATTACATCAGTATAGTTGACAGACACTGCAGTTGGAAAAGTAATTGGGCTCAGAATTTATAAGAGGAGATGGATGGGTAGACTTGCCTTTGGGAAATTGTGAAATACTTGGAATGACCCCAAACTTTTCTCTGAAACAAAAGTTTCTAGTTATTCTACATGGTTGTGAGAAATTAAGGTTGAATGTCATCAAAAAGCTATTGAAGAAATGTGGGTATGTGGCAGCATGTTATGAATGCAGAATTGTACAAGAATGGCGTATCACTACATATGTGTATAATCTGAAAAAGATTGTTTGAGAGATAGCTGATGACCAACACATATTCTCTATTCATATATATGCAGTATCAAGAAATCTGGAATAAAGAATTCCAGCCTGTAGATAAACCTTCCCGTGAGGTTTTGATGGGAGGATATAAACCAGTCATATGGAATGAGAAGGTATGGAGGGTCCTCACTCTGAATCAACTATAATCTGAATCATTGGAAATAGTAACATTCATGAAATCAGAGATGGTTCAAAGTATGCTATCATGAACTTAAAATTGAACAAAATTCTCTACATACAAATTACTTAAATGGAAATTATTTTGGTTGTGAATAGGCATACTCAAGTTGAAAATTATATGGCCTTTTTTTTTAACATGAACATTTCATGTCCTTCTAAAAAAGAATGATGATAAAAAAAATAATTATTTATAATTTATCTCCAAAACCATTATGTTGTGGATTAACTTGATTAATCTTGAAAATCATGTTTTAAAATTTTGTACTAAAATGTTTCACAAACATTAGAACAAGCTGAATGGAAATTGAATTGAGTTAAAAGGATCAGAATTAGGAAGATATTTTAGAGATAATCAAATTCAACCTTTTCATTTCACAAATATGGATCATGGATGCTACCTGATGTGCTCAAGATTACATAGTGGTAGGATCAGAATTCAAACTCCAGGGCACTCATTTAGATCTAGCACTTTTGCCATTGAATTGTGCTGCACAAATTTTGTTTTGAGTTTGCCAAAAAAAATCATTGAATTAAGTAGATTAATCATTAGTCTAAGAATTGAATATTGATGGGGAAAAAATTTCTATTCTTAGCTCTAATTTGCTTTGATAGCCTCAAAAATTAATTTAGTTAATTCATAAAATAAATTAATTCAGATTTTTAAAGTGCCCAGCCTACTATTGAGCCAGATTTTTCATCATAAAACCTTTAATTAAAACACAAATATGTGTTATATTCATTGCCTAATCAATCATGGCTTATACATCCATTACACTCTCATTTTGTGTTGCATTTGGTTAACATAGGACTATCAAAATAGCTTTTTTTGTTAAAGATCTAAAGTGATCCATGTGTACCACATCAGGATAAGGAGAATACTATGAGAATTAAAGCTACCTAGAATTAGTATTGTTTTTAATTTATTTTTATTTTTCTTGTTTTTAGAAAGTGATTTACTGAAGGATCAATGAGTAGCAAATATCCTATTTTTTAGTTTTGTGTTGTATTAAAGGTATTTCTTTAGATCATGGGTATAATGTTTGATAAGTTATTAACCATTAATACTTACATCATCTATTTTCCAGGATGTATTATATTATGGGAAGTCACATATTTTTAAAACTTCTTTAGTTGAGGATACTCTTATCTAATAGACCAATTAGCATAATATGTAAAAGAGCCACGGTGTTCTTTCTAATATGGAAATGTTTAAGTATTGTATTTTGAAAGAAACATGTTTCCAAAGGACCAAGCATATTGATACTAAGTTTCGCAGAAAGTGGCTAGATAAGAATTTTCTGTTAGTTGCTGCTGAAAAGTTTTCAGAAAGATGTTTTTAAAAAATAAGTATATGCTGACACTGATTAGCAGGAGGTCTGATTCTTTGGTACTTTGTATCTTTAGCAGGAGGTCTGATTCTCTGATACTTTGTATCTTTAAGAGCTGTTTTACCCCTTGCTGCTGAAAATCTTGGTCAGGCTTTAAGGAAAATCATTTCCGGGAAAACCATTCTAGGGAAGAGATAGACATATTTCTATAATGGCACAGTATCTATGTTTTTAAATATTTTACACTACTATATGGAGGTTTAACAATGATAAGCCTATTCTGTATATGGAAAATTGGACAATTTTTATATAAATATAAATAAATATTCGTTAATTTTACTTAGTATGAATAATTGTGCTTCTGAATTGCTTGATGTTAAATGGAGTGCTATAGGTAGGGTATAGGTGTTAAAAGTAGTTATTGGAGATTAAAAAAAAATCCTATGAGGAATGAGATGTTATTTAGTACAGATAAAAATCTTGTACTTTTAAGAAAATGATATAAATAGGATTGTGGAGTGTTACATATTTGGCTGAAAAGGGTAAAATATGAACTTTTAAGTTTTTATTACAAATTATTATTAACTAATATTAAGGTAAAAGAAAGAAGTCTTAAGAAATCTGAGCAGGAGGTTTTAAAAAACATTTTTTATTTTGTACCAAAAATAAGTTGCCCATTGAAGATTTAAATTTCTTTGTCTAAATCCAAGGGTTTCAACCTTCTTTTGTGTCATGAACTTTCTTTGACAGTCTGTTGAAACCTATGGATTCCTTCTAGAAATGGTTTTTCAATCATAAATTAAAACACATTGGGATTACAAAGGAAACCATAATATTAAAATGTAGTTTTAAAATTTTTTTCTCAATAGTATTTTATTTAGGGGGCAGCTAGGTGGCATAGTGGATAGAGCACCAGCCCTGAAGTCAGGAGGGCCTGAGTTCAAATTTGTTCTCAGACACTGAACACTTCCGAGCTGTGTGATTGTGGGCAAGTCACTTAACCCCAATTGCCTCAACAACAACAATAACAACAACAAAAATAGTATTTTATTTTTTCCAAATACATATAAAGATAATTTCTACCATTCATTTTTGTAATATTTTGTGTTCCAAATTTTTCTCCCTACCTTCATTATATTCTCCCTCTCCAAGATAGCAAACAATCTAATTTAAGATGTACAATCTTTTAAAACATATTTCCAATTTTGTCATGTTGTACAAGAAAAGTCAGACAAAAAGGGGGAAAAAATGACAATGAAAAAACAAAAACGGTGAATAAACTATGCTCTGATTAAAAAATATTTTTAATTCACTAACCCAGGTTAATCAAAATTTAGGTAAATTTTGTGATAAGATATGTTTTAAAATTTCTTTTTTAAAGTATGCTTCAAAATTTACTTTTTGGAGAAGGTGTGTGTGTGTGTGTGTGTGTGTGTGTGTGTGTGTGTATGCACGTGTGGGGAAAAACAGAAGGGACAGACATAGATTATAGTTTTTTGCATCTACTTTTATTAGCCATAAAAAGTTAGTATTTTATTTAAGGAGTATTAATTTTTTTAAGTTGATTACCCAAAGTCTATTAAATATTAATTATGTGAATAGCAGTTGATGCTTAGTGAGGCTATGCTAAAAATTAAAGAATTATATTTAAATGTACTTTAGAATAAGTACATAAAAGAATTATTTACAACCATTGCTTGAATAACATTTTGCTACAGGTGATGGGTTTTAAAATATTCTTAGTACCAAGGCCTACCTAGTTTAATCTTGTTGACATTTCTCTGATGATGTTAAATTTTAGTGATTTAGGCTTTGGAGGGAGAATGATATACCTCTTAAGAGCCAAAATTAGTTCTCTGGGCTCTTAATGAGAAAATAACAGTCTACATTGTTTTTTATTCTGTTATCTGATGTGATAATTATATAGTAGATGCACAATAAACATTAATCTGCATCTGCTTCCTGCTCTTTGATACATCCTTATATCTTAACTACCCCTGCTTTTTAAAATAAAAATGTATCTAGAATGTATGTGAACATATAGGATATAAAAGTATAAGAATTACAGTGATAGTGTTGTGTCTGATGAGGATGGTGACCAGTATTATGTCATTCTCATTATTTTTGATATCTTTGGAATTTGATTCTGCACAATAACATTTGACTGTGGAGCAACCTGAGTACTAACGATACAGAAGTTTTGTTTAATCCCTTTTTAAGTTGACTTTTTTTTTTTTTTTTTGTAATGTTTGTTTAAAAGAACTTGCTCCTTGAAAGTCTGGCTTCTTGTTCTTGACCTTTTTCAATCAAGTCCCAAGTGTGTTTTGTAATATCTTTCAGTTGCTATAGAAATAACTGTTAGAAGTTCTGCCATTTATTGAGAGATTACTAGGTAGAGAAAATGAATGGGAAGGGAGATTTAAAGAGCTAATAGTTAAGCTGTTTGAATTTACATGTAGGTTTGTTTGTGTTTTGTGTTTTTTTTTGTTTGTTTGTTTGTTTTTAATGGATAATGGAGAAGCCCAGCAATTGTATATAAAATATTAACTTTTATCTTAATCCTACTAGTTAGAAAATTTTCCAATTTACTTGAATTCTGGGTAGTAAACTAGCATTTAAATTTTCTGAATTTGGGGAAAGGGGTTGAGAGAATGAATAATTTTTAGAATTAGAGAATGTTGGTTTTTCCTTGGATTTTTATCAAGTATAACACATTCACTTCAAATGTATAAATTCTTCAGGCCAATTATTAGCAGCTAATTATAAGATAACCATCAGATAACTGTAGCAAAAACATCTACGACTGATATTTTTTTCATTTTTTCTGATTATTTGCTATATTATGATTTATATTTGCTCATTACAAAAGTCTTGGGACTAATGGCCTATGTAACTTAGCAAGGAACTTGTGGAGCTAGGAAAATCAAGAATCACATAAATTATATTTTCATTGATTGAAGTTTGTCATACAGAGTAAATAATTTGGCTTCCCGTTCTCCCACCCTGTATAGTAGCTTCCTCAGGCTTAAAAGTTCTCTTTGTCTTAGAAATGGAAGAAATTTATTTAGAACTAAGAATAACCCTCATTTCATAGAAATCCTTATGCCAGATTGTAAAATATATGTGTGTGTATGTAAATGTATATATATATATATATCTTCCACAAAACCTAAAACTGCCAGACTCATATGTTGAAAAATTAAGATTTATTTTCTTTCCTTTGATAAGCAATATAAATTTTAGGGCTTTGAAAAGTTAGAAAGACAAGTAGTCCTCAATTAAGAGCTCAAAAGTTATGTAGAGTATGTAGCTTGTAATCGAATTACTTAAGTAGAAAGGAAAAGAGGAAAAAACTTTATGATGAATCTAAATAGATATCTTGCTACAGTCTGAATTGAATGAAATTGACTATATTACTAGCATGTTTGTCTCTAAATTTTTATTTTCTTTAAATATAGTTAGACATCTGAAGGAACTGAAGAGCTAATTTTAAGAAAAATGAAAATGGAAATATAGGGGTCTGAATGTGTCTTTATTTTCATTTTTGTTTTTTAGTACTTTTTAACCTCAGCTAAGCAGTTAAATTACTTATACTATAACTTTAAAATATTTTTTAAAGTTTGATGATTAATACATATATATATATATATATATGTGAAAGGAACACAATTCTGTTACCAAGTACCATCCATACTCTTTATTAGATGAGTGCTCAAAGTAGACAATTTTGAAAGAAGAATTGCAAACTATCAACAGCCAAATGGTACCAGCTCTTAAGTATACTCTTTGTGAGAGGAAAAACAAACAGGTACTTAGGAAGTTTAGTGTAAAATATAAAGAAAATAATTCTGGAGGGAGGGCATGTGTTCAACAAGAAGAGAAGTGATTTAAAGATAGTTCAGAGATTCCAGAGGACAAGGGTGGAAGGGCTATTTCGGTGCTAGGAGAGAGGGAGCAGGGAATGGTGACTCAGTAGAGCTGCAGTGAAATAGATTGTCTTGCCTTCCCAGAAGTCGAAGCAGCATCTTGTAGAGCAAAAGTGACTAAGAAAATAAATCACAATACAGTGCAAAATAGTGTTTTGTTGTTTTCTAACTGAATGTGCCATTCACAGGGATACATTTCTATTTTAACCTCCCACCACAGGGATGAAGAAAGAAGGAAGAGCACTAGCCTTGGAGGGAGGAAGCACCTGGCTTCAAATCCTATCTAAAACACTTAGGTGCTTTGTGACCCTGAGCTGGTCACTTAGTCTTAGGGGGTTACTGTTTACTTTCACGTGAAAAGAGGGGTTTGGACTCCGTGATCCCCAAGGCCTCTTCCATCTCAAAATCTCTGATCATATGCTTCCTTGGCTGAGAAGTGGATAAGGGGTAGGTTGTTTGTACTACACTGGGGTTTATGATGAATCCTTGATGGTCAGAGAAGAAACTGCTGAATTTCTGGAGTATAGCTGGTTTTAGGCAGCTGAGTTAAAGAGAATCACCTCACGTTCCCCAAGGCTCTGTGCTAGGCCGCATTCTCCCCCTTGAGTGAATATAACTGGCTCCTATGGTTTTGGTTGTGTCTGTGCAGAAGATCCTCAGTGCTGCCTGCCCAGCCCTAATTCTGACTGCTAGCCTCTCATCTCCAGTTACCTTCTCACTGGATAGTCCCACAGACGTCTGAGTTACAAACTCAAGAGCTGTCAAGCTCTGCCTTGGCTGTTTTCCTGCCATCTCTTGTATGTGCCCCTCTCTCTCTCCTCTGCTGCCGCAGCTCCTCACCTCAGCCCTGGACTATTGCAACAGCCTGCTAGTTGGTCATCCTTCTTCTGTCCCCACCCTAGTCCATCCCCCACTTGGCCATCAAATTGACCTTCATGCTACACATGCAAAATCCCCACCGCCACCCCTTTAACAAAGTCCTGTCGTTCCCAGGACCAAGTATGAAATCTTGTGTTTGTCTTTAAGGCCCTCCCTGACCCAGCTCCATGTGGCCTTCATAGTCCCTCACTGCAGTACTGCCTGCCTTGTTGTTCCTTATGTGGAACACACCATTTCCTGACTCCTGATCCATGCTTAGAATGCTTTCCCTTGGCATCCCTTCAGGTGTTAGCCAAAGTCCCTCCTTCTGCCAGAAGCCTTTCTCTCCTTGGTCTCAATACTAATGACATTCCTCTGAGATACTCCCCAATTTATCCTTTTTACATCTTGTTTGTATGTGGTGGTTTGTGCATTTCTTGAAAGCAGGGATTGCTTTTTGTCATTCTTTGTATCTCTCAGTACCCTGGCACATAGAAGGTACTTAATTACTCTTAATTCAGTGGGTGCTGTCAGGGAAGGTTCCATAAAGAATGTTGTTGTTTGTCCTTCATTTTAGAAGAGGACCATGACCTTGGGGAAAGGCTTCCATGACAGGCAAGAGAATTGGATTTGCGGGAGGGAGGGCTAGGTAAGGGTATCTCCCTCTCTCCAGAGATGGCTCTCTCCAGAGTCATCTAGGTCCAATGGCCAGAGACAGATCAGGATGACTGGAGATGGCCCTCAGTAAAAAAAAAGTTAGTGTTTGTTTGAAGACCACTGTAATGGGCACATTTATCAGTCTTCTCCCCAGACCAAACATTCTCAGCTATTTTAACTATTAAACCTTGTGAAGTAATGGAGAGAGGGCCACTTTTGGAGTTAGGAAGAACTAGATTCAGATTCTGTCACTGATAACATACAAGCCATGTTTAAAAGGAAGGAAGAAAGAAAGGGTGGGAAAGAGGAAGTGGGCATTTATTTGTTTCCTGCTTTGTGCCAAGCATTGTGCTAGATGCTTTACAAATATTTCATTTAAGCCTCACAGCACTCTGAAAGGGAGTTGTCATCTATATTCCCATTTTATAGCTGAGGAAACTGAAGCAAACAGAGTAACACAGCCAGGAAGTATCTGAGGCTGGATTTGAACTCACAAATCCTGACTCCTGGCCCAACCTTCCATCCATATAGTCACCTGACTTCCTGGAGAGCCAGGGATTGCACAGTGAAAGACAATATAAAGTTGAAATTAATTTTTTACAATCCATTTTGGAAAGGGGAAAAGGTATAGCCAGAGCATCAGTATCAATCCTCAAGAAAGTGGAAAGCTGATGTTCATTGTGAGGATGGAAAAATGAATTTAGAAGGATTCTAGAACAGGTAGAAATAGTGATAGAGCTCATGGTCAGAGAGAAAGTTCAGAATTTTTATCAAGTAAATAGAATATTCTTGGGCAATGGTTTGATCAAGGGTCTGACTTTCCTGTGTGATCTTTTCCTTAGGTGGAATAAAAGTGGAGGTTTTAGAGGTTGAAGAAGTTAACAAAAATATGAAGGCTTTTGTGGTCAACTAATGATAACTTTCCTCCAGAAACTCCTTAATAAGATTTCTGCCTCTAGGCATTCCTAGCTCTAGTCTATCTAATCCACATTATCACCAAGTTTCTAAAATTATTAAATTTTATTTGTTACTTTCTTGCAAAAAAACTTGGAATGCCTTCCCAACTAGATCTTCTTCAGTCTCTCTCTGTACCTAATCTTTCCTGATCTTTCACTCTTGAGCTCTTTAGTGTTCCTGAACACCGTTCTTCCCCTTCAGAATTTTTAATTGGGCTTTTCCATCTCTCCTCCACAGCTATCTCCTAAGCTCCCAAAAGTTAGAGTGTTCTCCCTGTATGTTTAGGCCTCAGTTTAAGCCCTGTCTCGGCTGTAGTAAAATTACTCTTATTCCACCTGACAATCTTTCCCTTCTCTGAATTCTTATAGAAATTGTGTTATACCTGACTTTGACACAGTAATAGGCTTACTGTTTTATATCTATATTGCTCTTCTCAGAGCAGTAATTATTACTTTAGCCTCAAAAGACTTCTCCTTCCATTTAAAAACTGAGACTATGGAAGGTATAAAACCTTATAACAAAAAAGCATAGTCAAGCAAAACAAATTACATTACCTTTCTATAAGAGATGGACAACATGCTTCATCATAGGTTCTCTGGAATGATGGTTGGTAATCTCTTTGAACAGAATTCTTAAGTTTTTCAAATTTTTCAAATGTTGTTACCCTTGAAAAACTTGTCATCCTAGATTTGCCCGTTTTACTTTGTATCAGTTTGCTGAAATCTTTTTCATCATTCTTACAGTGCAGTAATTTTCTTATACCCCAGTTTGTTCAGCCATCCCTCAATTGATGAACTCTTTTCCCTTTCCAAACTCTCATCCTCTCCGCTTCTTAGATTCTGGTTCTTTTCTTTTTTTCTTCTTCTTTTTTTCCTTTTTAATACCCCCTTTAGGATCAGGAAATTTGTTTTACTTGTAACTAATCTCTCTTAATTATGATTTTTTCCAATATAGATTTCATTACTTTTCTAAAATACCCAATGTGTCAAAAAATTCTAGATACCAGAAATATGACAATTATCTGAGAAGAGGAAGGATACAATGGAGACACCATATCTGAAATGGTTCTTTTTTTTAATATAATCATATAGTGACTCCAGAGAAGGTGTTTTGGAAAAGTTCAGTCTCAAACATAATATCACTTAAATAATGCAGGGATATAAAAGGCAACTAGTGTGTTTACTAGAGGAATCTTTTAAAATCATAATTGAAAAACTGAAAAAAGTTAATATATTTCTAAATTTACACATCTATGAATGAAACAGAATCACTCCTAATTCTAATTGATTTGATAAAAATTCTAGCTTCATTTTCTATCTTTGATAGAATAGAATTTTCTACCTAGCTTCTCTAAAATACCTGGTATAGACTTTCTTTATTGGGGGAACTTTAAAGTTGGAAACAAAGATAAAATGTTTGAGGCTTCTTGTTGACCTTCAGGTCTAAAATGAATTCCTCATTTATAGCCTCATAGGTTTTCCTGTCCTCCAATGGGTCTGTGGCCTCATTGGGGTCAAAGTGCACTCTTGTGATGCACAGAACTTAAGCTTTTGCACTCATCTTGTACATCCTTTGTCCCTAGGTGTCCTCTCCACAGTCTAACACAATGATGCTCTTCATTGTGCTGAGAGCCTTTGTCAAGTTTTCTTGATATCAAGAAGGTGCCATTTAAAGCATGGGGCATCCCATGGTCTCATCATATAACCAGCCCATAGGGTTTTTTTATGTTTTACCTTTCTTTGGCAAAATCCTTTAAATTGCTTCTTCATAGTTTCTTGTTTGTAATGTATTGTAGTCTGCTTACTATGATATGTAGTTACGTGGACAGCTTCTAGAACCTGTACTTCATTCTCCTGTTCCTGTCCCTGCTTCTTTCTGAGACCTTGCAAATGTACTCATATACCACTAAAAAAATGTAAGCAAAGTTTATCTTCCATCCTCTAAAGCACATTTTCAATTTGCTGACATGTCTAGTTCTAGGGAACAAGGAACAAACAGAGAAATGGAAATAGGCCTGTCTGTGTTGGTGAACATCATCATAGGTAACAGGTCTTCCTGTATCTCTTGGCAATTTGACCCATAGGAGAAAAAAAAAATCCCTAGAGTTGGTAGCTAATTTTTATGTTCTGCTTTTAACTTCATACTTACAATGAACTATTTCATACTGTTTCTGAGTTCTTTGTCCCTGTGCCCTCAGATCCCCAGTTTCTTTGTAGTGAAGCACTACTCAGCTTGTAGTTTATTTTGGATGTAGAGATTTCTGATTGACAAGTATCTGCAGGCTTAGGGATATTCAAGGAAAAACCTTATTCTTCATTCACAGGGAAGTGAGATTCTATCAACTTTTACAAATAGCTTCTAGCCATGTTTCCCTGGAAAATGCCCACTTGACAGGAAGCAAGGTATGCCAGAAGCTATTATTTGTGGACCTCTTCCCTGTGTCTTTCATCATTTCCAATGAGCCTTTCATATCTCAGAACATGCAGAGAGGGAGTTCTGGGCCCAGCCTTCTACTTGACCCATTTCCCATGTGTAGCTCAGTGCCATCCAAATGCAGTGAGTCTCTGTCCTGATTCCAGTTTCTATAATATTTGTTCAACCTTACCTAACCTGTCAGTAAATTCTTTGCTAGAAAGTAGGTATCTATTGATATTTTGTTTTCCTATTCATGCCAATTTTCTTCTTCCTGGATGTCTTTTATACTGCAGTGATCTTTGCCTTACTGACCATTAGGATGGATTACAATTAGTACTCTTGGGAGGACTTCCTTATAAAATTACATACAAGTTTTGTGGAATATGGTAGAAGGAATATATTATAATTTGACCATCTGAATTCTTACCCAAAGAAGTGAACTTAAAGTTTTTGGCTAAGGAACTGAAATTAGTCTTTTGATTTGTTTTATTTTAAGGTTATAAACATCAGTTAATTCATGATTTGGTTCTGTGTTTCTTGCTCTAGACATATATACTTAGATTGGTAGATTAATAATGTGGCATTATTAAATGAGTGGATGGAATAGGAATTTAAAATGTCCCAATTTGTGGTTGGAATGGGAAAGGACAGCTTTACAACCTGGAAGCAGAAGCTGCTGAGTGAGAGTCCCTCTTAAGGAGTTCAGTATTCCCTAAGAGTTTTCAGATTTCTTCTCACCATCATCAATGCCTAATTCCTGTGCATTATATTTCAGTAGTCATCTTCTGGGTTGCCTGCATTCTCAGACAAGAAAACTTGAATTTAGTCCCTCAGAAAACTGATTCATTTCAATTCAATTAGCATTATTCCTCCTTTATTCTAGTTACTTTGCAAAGTACTGAATAAACAGAATTATCTCTACTTTCTAGAAGTTTAAATATTGGAGGGGGGGCAATGTGCACACAGATAAATAAGTAGAAAATGCACATAAAATAATTTCAGTGACTGGAAGGAAGTGATGACAGCTAAAGAATCCAGAAAAGCCCTGTGTGAGAGGTCATTTGAGATAAATCATCCCAGGAAGTCTTTTTATAAACTTTGTAATCATTAAATTTAAACAAGTCAGTTAACTTTAATCCACCACACACAGGACCCCTCTATTCAGCCTTTCCAAGTAGACATGACACCTTTAAGTACTTCTGTTTAAAGTTTAGTGTCTAGTCCTATGAAGTGTACCAAAGACCTAACAGTGTAGTCCTCAGACTTGGGACAATGCCTACCAGCTATCCTGGGTAGTAACATTTTCCCTCACAAACCTGCCATTTTTTCTGGAGTATGATGCTATGTTAGCAGTAGTACAGACCATCTTTTACATTCCCTCCATCAGTGGCTAATGTTTGTTAAATAAATTTTCTGACCATGTTTCCTCATATTAACTTTAGGTCCCTAACCATATTATGCATGGTCCCTTAGATGAAGACTTATTTGCAGTAAGTCCGTCATCCCCCAGATCATTAGGCAAAGAGAAATGCAAAGAAGAAACCTTGGAATGGCATTTCCAATGCTGTATCACTAGGATGATTGGCCCATTCTACATTCTCCTGCGAGATTTTGTTATAACTTGGTTACCTTACCTCTCCAGAACATGTGCTAACTATAAAACAAACTATGTCTCCCAGCCTTGGTTTTTTCTATGAAGTATGGAAAAATGAAAAAAAAAAAATTAAAAATAAATTAATTTTTGTTTTTTAGACCAAACCTGTGATTCCATGTACATAGGAAACTCACCTTGAGAAAACTTCTATCTACAAATGCAGATCAGCACTTGTTCTGCAACTTTTAATCTTAGAAATTCATGGTTTTCCTATAAATCTTCTTTTTTGCATTTTTCTTAGTATTTGATGTATTTGTTTTCTTGTATTTGTTGGTGATTTTTAACTGGTTATGTGGGTCGCTGAGAGGTTAAGGGACTAGCCAGTCTCTGTCAGGGGTGGGACTTGAACACCATTCTTCATGATTCCTGGGGTATGTCTCTGTCCACTGTGTCAGATTGCCTCCAGATAATAATTCTTGTTATTCTTCTTATATTTGGTCCACACAACACTCTTTCCATGGTCATTTACTCTTTGAGAGAGTCAGTGGTGTCCTAGCCTACTTTGGGGCACATGTGTATAGACTCCCAAGAGAGCACACAACCATCAGTCCTTGGGCTGAGTGTTCACACTCTGTGAGAGCCCCTGGACATGGGTGACCAGGCATGATTCTCCCCATGTGACTTCTTTGCCAGAAGACCTTCTGAGAAAGCCCTCTGGGGATATATTCTGTTAGTTCCTAAGGAGGCTGTCTTCCTCTTTCTACAACCACTTCTATTGGACTTGGTTTTATTTCAATATTCTCATTTTTGACCCTCTGAGTGCCTACCTGTGCCTGCCACCCTCATTGTGGGTGGTGCAGATCAATGTATTCTTCAGGATGTCCTTAGGGCCTTAAGAGGGGGGTTAGGAATCGGTGGCTTCCCTCATGGCCCACCTCCATGGCTGGAGGGGTTAGGGGTGCTCTGTAGAGAGGATGTCCAAAGACATGGCTTCCCCACCCTGGGGAATGGGCCCGGCAGATCAGATCTAAACCTAACTGTGACAGGACATTACTGTGGAGGCTGAGGGGTTTTCAGCCATGATTTTAAAAAGCTGATGTTTTGCATAGGTGGCTTGAGTCAGACAAAGTTTCCTAAACACCCTGTATGGTGCCTGCTGTTCCAATCTGAATCTCTGCTGCTTGGTTTTTCACCCCACATCTGCCCCTTTGGTGTTAGCGCTCTAAAAAAGTCCTGACACCAGCCAGGCCATGTTTGCACTATTCTTGTTCTGTGCCTCATGCAAACCCTTTCTGATTGTCCTAATCATTAGTGTACCTGCAAGACAGGGTACACTATGACCCTCCAGTCACCTTCTGCCCTAAAAGATGCTTCCACTCTATTGTGACCACCTCCTCTGAATGGGGAGGTCTTCCCTGGAATCTCCATCTGAGGAAATGCTTATCCAACCATGCTCACTTCCCTTCTGGCTTCTCCCCAAGTCATGGACTTCTCCAGCTTTCTTCCCTCACAGATTTTTTATTTTTCAGCTCCTTTTTATTTGTTATCTTCTCACATTAGAATATAAGCTTTTTGTTTGTATTATTTCCATTCTTAGCAGTATGCCTGACACATAGTTCTTAATAAATGTTTTATCTAACTATTTTTGAACGGTTTTACCCCCTTCCCTCAATCTTGTAAAGTAAGTCCCCATAGGGATGAGTGGTGGAGACTACTTTATCTATGTCATTAACTTGCTTAGTAACTTATCATATCTTCCTGTTTGAATTTTGTATTAAACCCAGACTCTTCTTGTCATTCTAAGTCTTCCATAAAGCATCCTTGCCTTTTCTATTCAACATCATTTCTCATCATTTTCAAACATAAACTGTTTCTGTTGAAACAGCCAACTATTTTCTGTAACATGTAATTTCTATCTCTTTGCTTATCCTTTACCAGCCTTCTCCCAACACACTGCAATCCCTGGAGTATCCCCTCCTCCCCTAATCATCTTCCCTTCTCAATGCCTTTATATCTTGCAAGATAACTTGAGAACCATCACCTTCAAACCCTTCTTAATTAACAACATTTAATAAGTTTTCCCTTCTCTGACAGCCTATATTACAATTTTCCATTAATTTTACATGTTGTTTTCTGTTTTTCTTCAGTAGAATGTATGTTTCTGTGTGTAAATGTATATGTAATCCTACATAGACTTTCATTAAAACAGACCATATTTTTCCTTTCCCAGCCGTCAGTCAAGTGTTTTGCTAGGTATGGAAGAAGTTTAAGAAGCAAAAGATGAAACAGACCAGGAATATCAGTAAAAGAAGGAAAAGGACCCATGTGTAAAATAAAAACATGCCAGCCCTTTCTTTGTGATGGTAAAGAAATGAAAGTTGTAAAAATGCCCATCAGTTGGGAATAGTTGGACAAATTGTGGCAGATAAATGTAATGGCATGCTGCTATGCTATTAGGGGCAGTTTAAGAGAAACTTGTAAAAGCTTATATGAACTGATACAGAGTAAAGAAAGAAGAATCGGGAGAATATACAATAACAACATTGTAAAGACAGGGAAGGAAAAGGAATAAGAATTTATAAGGCATCTAATATTTCAGGCACCATGCTAAATTCTTTTAAACAAATATTATCTCATTTGATCCTCACAAAAGCCCTGTAAAGTAGTTGTTATTATTATCCCAATTTTGCACTTCAGGAAATGAGGCAAATAGAAGTGAAGTGACTTGCCCAGAATCATCCAGATAGTAAATATGTGAGACCGGATTTGAACTCAGGTCTTCCTGACCACAGGCATAGCATTCTTTCCCCTGTTCCATCTAACTGCCTCAACTTTAGAACAAAGAAACTTCAGAAACTGGAGAATTCTCATAAATACAATGACCAACCAATATTAATCCTTGTCTTCTTCTATTTCTAAGAAAAAATAATCAAGATAACTGATTAGTAGAAGTTAGACTTGCCTTAAGCGTAATTTTTTTTTTTTTATTTCATTGTGCTTCCTATTGGGGCGTAGACACGTGACTGTATAATTAACTGTTATAATTAATTTTAGATGTATATATAAATGATATCAATGTATATATAAATATATAAAAGAGTGAGAAGTGTGTGCTTAGACTAGTGTTGATAAAGAGGGCAATGTATTTATTGACAGTATTTTAAGTCCTCATTATTTTTGGCACTTTATCAGTAAGTCAAAGTGTTTGTCAGGAATGGGCTGGCTAATAGTCCATTACTTGATTTTGAGAGTGACCAAATGAACTCTTTTTAGAATGTACTTTACCCTGCTTGTGTAGCTCATTTGGAGAGTGATGATGAACATGTGGATTGCCTTCATCTTCTTTTCATTAGAAATATGTAAAGTTGAGTAATAGATATTTTGTCTAATGTTTAGTATTCACTGTAAAACAAAAGAGAAGAAAATACCTATATTTTTGTGAACTTCGTATGTAGCCAGTCTAATTTGTTGACAATATTTCATGAGGGGAACATTTAGCATCCTAAGAAAATGCTTTGTGGGGTTTTAATTTCTTTTGAGCTTTAGTTAGCCCCTCAGGATAATGTGAGATATCCAGCCATTCTTGAACATTAGCTAAAAAATAACTTCTCCTTGTCCATTGTAATTTCAGTCATTTGCCATTTGCCTGAAGTCATCATGTTATAATTTTGAAAATACATTTTTCAAAATGTTACCATGCCATTTAGGTAATAAATAAGGAAACCATTATCTGAAGCCTATGGTACCTTTAAAAGCCTTTCTTGTCATTTTGCTGCTTATGCATCACATTGGAACACTATGACACCATAAACAAACCCCAGACAATTGGGAGAGAAGGACTAAATTAAGATATGACTAAGATAATACAACCATGCCTAAGCCTTATGTACTGTGGGATTTTTACACAAATTTTCCCTCTTATTCAAACATTCCTAAGGATTTGAAGCGTTCATTACCAGCTGGACTCGGTCTATCAGAAACCCAAATTACATCTCATGGCTTTGACAGCACCAAAGAGGGGGTCATTGAAGCAGGACCATTTCAAGGTAAGAATTCCCCCCCCCCTTTTTTTTAATTATAAAAACTCATCCAATAAATATCACCATTTTATTTTATTAATGTTTCAAATGCTTCTCAATATTAACAAATCAGTATTAAGTAATCCTTAGACTATCAAAATCACCTTTAATAATACTCTTCATATTCAGTCTTCACCATACAGTTTCTTTGGTCATACATTTTCATTTAATCTCAAAAAATAGTTTTATAACCTTCAAGAACATTATCATTGTAATATAATATTAACATTGAAATCATTTTTTCAAGGATTAAAGGAATGCTATGGTTTTTGTTTTTGTTTTTGTTTTTTGCTGAAATAGAGGAAGTGGACCTATCACTTCAGTGGTATGGAGGGTTAGAAGGTGAAGAAACTTTCTCTACCTATAGTGGTTGGCACCTTCTGTATAACAACCTCATAGTGTTGTCTATGTACTAAAAGTACTAAAAGAGTAAATAAAGATTACTAAAAGCTGTAAATTTGATTTGGTTCATGTATATATAGACTTACATTTTAAGGTGATTAAGGTTACAATACTATATGCACTTTTCTAATGAAAGGGTAAGAGAAGAGACATATAGCTATCTTAATATTATTAACCATATAGTCAATGAAGATTTTTCTCATATTTTTGAATTTTCAGAATCCTAAATTCATTGCTAACATTTTAGAACAAAACTGTAGAACTAGATTGCTTTTTCCAGAATTTTTTTTAATGGTATATGAGTTATCACAGACTTAATAACATGAAACATTTAGGGATCCCTGATTTCATAGGTCTGAGTCCTGCCTGATGTAGAACTCAAGCTCTTAAGAGATAGCCTTCATGAATTGCCTAATGAACTCCAGATTTGACTAGAATGGTCCTCTCACAACAGTCAGTCAGTCAACAAGTGTTAATAAAGTGTGCACGCTCTTACCACATGCTGTGCTGGCTACTAATGATAGAAGTGTGTGAATGAAGCAACTCCTGCTCCAGAGCTGATATCTAATGGAATATTATAGCCTGTCACACTTTTAAAAAATCTTTTTATACCTTTGTAAGTTAACATCTTCAAGTAAAGTTTTGTATTTTTATAATCTTAATACATATCACTTTAATCAAATGAAATTATGCAATATATCTCTTTGCCTACCAGTAAATTTTGAGAGTGTTTTATGTAATATTATCTCAGTTTAGAATTGAATATAAAATGACATCACTTTCCTTTCATCTTTACTGTTCAAAAAAAAAGTATGTAGTAAAGTTCTTAATGTGCCATTTTTATAGAACTCTTTTATCTGGAGAAAAATTTAATGTAAAAAAATTGTGAATGAGCAGCTGATAGTATTAAGTCTTTACTTAGCACAGTTACATTTATTTTTAAGGTGGTTTTATAAAAGAATTACCCATGAAAAAATTTTATTGTCATATTATGACTTTTTCATTAAAACAATTTAACTGGCATGTGTGCATGTCCTTTTTTAAAGTGGAGCAATGTAAAATAATTCCATAAAAAAATCTGGCCATGATTTTTTTAAACTTATAAACAACTGAATTACTTAAGTTTTTTTTTTTTTTTTTTTGCTTTTTGCTAAGGCAATTGGGGTTAAGTGACTTGCCCAGGGTCACACAGCTAGGAAGTGTCTGAGACCAGATTTGAACTCAGGTCCTCCTGGCTTCAGGGCTGGTGCTCTATCCACTGCTCCACCTAGCTGCCCCGAATTACTTAAGTTTTAATAAATATTTTAAAAAGAGACCAAAGTTTCTTTGGATTTTGAAAAAAAAATTCTTTAAGACATTTTTAAACAAAAAATGAACATAAATACCAGGATATATTAAAAGAGAAGTAATCATTTTGCCATTATTAAAATTGTTGAAACTCATCTTGGTGTTGTATTTAATTTTTGTGTCTACATTGAAAGATGAGGAAATTGTCTAAGACTAAAGAATATGAACAGTAATAATTAAAGGATTTGAAACTAGAACCTGTGGAAAAATAATAGAATAGTTAAGAGTCATCTTAACTAAAATTTTAACAGGGAAATTTTTACAATTTCTTGATGAAGAGTGCCAGTGAGTAAACATTTATTAAGTATCTACCACATACCACACACTGTACCATGCCCTGGGATGGGGATACAGGGAAATGTAAAAAACAGTTCCTGGTGTCTAATTCAGTGTCTAATGGGAAGACACCATCAAATCACTGTGTTCAAACAAGCTCTGTCTAAAGAATCAATTGGAAAGAATCAGCAGAGGAAGCATTGTGGAATCAGCTACCCCCCAGATCCTTCAGAATTATGTTGTAGAAATTTGTTACACTGAGTATATTATTAGAAGTTAGATTCCTAATTTACAGGTGCTCAAGATAAAATGAAATTGTTTGTATTCTTAGTTAGCTAATTTGAGATTGTGATGCTCTGAAGCCACAATGTTTAAGCCCAATATATGTGGCCTCATGTTTAGACCATTCTTCAGGGTACTGGATTGTTGTGTGAATTTTGTCAGGTTTGGTTGTGAGGGGGCTTGAGGAGTTCAAAGTGTCAAGAGAATTAGTGATAAGGAAAGGTCTGAGAGGCTGCTGAGAGAGCAGCCCACCAAAATGATGATTTCTGCTCACTTTCACATGGGCAGGCTGCTATGTTACAGGCACAGTAAGTAGCACAAGCAAGATTAATCTTTTTTGTGACTTTTTTTCCCGAGACAGAACTAACAGCACAGACATGGAAATCATCTATGTTTTAAAGTGATGAGAGGATTTAACTTTTTTCTTGACTGGCTTAAATGTTGTCTTTTCTTAAGGTGGCATTTATGCTAGATTCTTCTAGTCTTAAGATTTCCATGAATCACTTTAAAAAAAAAAAATTCAGTATTGTATTTAGTGCAAAGAGCAATAAACTTAAAGCTGAGGGCTTATGTTTTGGTATGGCCATATTACACCCTACAGTAGCTTTGCTTATAATCTATTAGACTTTCAGTGCTTCAGATTGCTTGTCAGATATTACTTGATAAGGTTGGTTGATTTGATTTATCCAAAGTTTCCTCATCCCTGAATGTTTTTAAATACTTTTGGAGAAAAGAACAACTTAGTGAAGTAACTGCCTGAGGCATGTTTTTAAACAGTTTTTACTGAATTTACTGAAATTGAAATTTGTATTTGCAGATCCCATTTAGATATACATTTCTTAATTTACCATTATCTTGGTTGAAATAAAAAAAATCATTTTATTCATTAGAGCAAAATACAACCTTAAAGTTTCAACAAGGTATCATCTTTGTATGTATTAAAGTCATATAAGGTTCCTTAAAAGATATTTCCTCAAAAGAAGAAAGAAATTTCCTCATATGTGAAATATGAATGTTGAATTAAATTTCTTCTGAGGCCCATGAGCCCATGATCTATTATAGATGGACTTTCTGAATAACCATATCACACATGTTCCCCTAGATCACCTCAAACTTACAAAGTCCTTTCCTTATAGTAACCTTGTGAGATAGGAAGTAGAAGTATTTTATAGGTGAAGAAACCCAAACCCCAGGAGGTTATATGACAGCTCCATAGGCAGCAAGCTTCAGAGGAAAGATTTGATCACTGTCCTCCAACTCCCAAGCCAATTTTCTCTCTGTTGTGCCATGGTGCCAAATGAGCTTTCAGTTAGACCACATGTATTAACAGTAACTTTTTATAGAGCTTTTTGTGTGCCAGGCACTGTTCCAAGCATTATCTCATTTGATCCTCACAACAAGCCTGGGAAGTAGGTATTATTATCCCCATTTTACAGATCAGGAAAATGAGGCCAGAAAAATAGATGTTAAGTGACATGCCTGGGAGCACACAACAAGTGAGTCTGGATTTGAACCCAAGTCTTTCAAAGCAGGCACTTCATCCCCTGGACCACCTTGAGGAATGTGATGAAATTGTTTCCTATAAAACCCAACTATCAAGGAAGAGTCCCATATATAGGTTTTAATGTGTGGTAATGTACTAAGATTTTTCATTCCATCTGTGATTATTAATATCACATGATATCACTATCATATGCAGGACATATATGATGGTGATCAGGACAAAATGGAGGACAAAGGTGTTTATTACAGTCTTAAGAGAAGAAGGACACCCTGTAGAATGATTCTACCAATAGAACATGAAGATCCAGTTATGCCAGATTATTTTTTAAAAAATTATATATATATATATATATACATACAGAGAGAGAGAGAGAGAGAGAGAGAGAGAGAGAGAGAGAGAGAGAAGAGAGAGAGAGAGAGTATGGTTAATTTTGTAATTTTTTATTTACAGAAATTTATATATTTCTTTATTATTTGTAAAAATAGGTGGTGTGGTTTGAAGATTTTATTTTTTAGACTAGATCAATAATTTTATTTGCGGAGTGAAAACTCTGAGGAAACCTTATAAATGTAGCTAGGCAACTATAACTTAGACTTAGAGAGGCTGCCTGGGGCACTGAGATGTTAATGACTTGCATTCAGGTCTTTCTGACTCTAAAGTGACTGAAGTGCCACTGTTAGTTTTTTTTGTTTTGTTTTGTTTTTTTTCTGTCTATTTGTATATATCTATTTAATTGTAATAATAAAACAACCAATTCTTAGGGTGTGTTCATGTACTATTGAAATAAAATTGACTGTCCATTAACACAACTGTTGAATTATATAAACAAAACTATGAAAAGCAACATATATGCTATACACAAACATCCATAGATGGATGTGACAGTGAAATTTGTCCAGCAATTTAAAGAAGAAAGTTTGTGGAAGTTCAGTCCAATAGCTCTCTGGTTGATAGATTCTCACCAAAGAATTTCAGCTCTTCATTTCTTCTTTTCATTCTTGTTTTAGCTTTTCCTAAAAAAAAGAAATTCATTTGTCAATGAAAATAATTTGTTTAATAAATTGAAAACATACTGTATATGTTAAGAGAAAAAAAATGGATGTTCACAGTTCAATGTATATACCCTTTTCAGGTTCCCCAGCACCACCTATGTCTTCTGTTATACCTCCTAGCAATGCTGCAGCTAGCAGACTGGCTGAACAAGGAAGGGATTTAATTGGTCCTGCAGGTATTCACAGCATCGACTGCCTAAGTCCCTCTTTGCCACTGCTGAAGCTACACTAATTCACTACAGTTTATAATCATTTGTCTTGTAGTATTTATTAGGTGTGTGTGAAATTCCTGCTTTTTTGATGGCTGCCATTTTTAACACTTTTTTGGAAGTCATTTGTGCTTTCTGTACTTAGCACATCTTTCTGTCTTTTCTGACATAAGTAGAATGAGCCAATAAACCTGACATTTTACCTTGCCCTAAGGTAAAATATGTGAAATGTTATGCTAGTTTATAACCTCCTTGCTTAGTTCTGGAAAATTTAGGTGTACCTCTTCATACCTAAATGCTCAGCTTTATAATGGCTTTGCAACTTTATCCTGTTTTTTCCAGCTAAACCGTTGCATCTTTAATTCTTGGGTAATTTTGTAATGGTAATGGGATTGAAAAGGGTGGGTGGTTTTCCTTTTCTTAATTTTTGTTCACAGTTTACATTGTAGGTCTGGATAATATAGGTATCTGATGATACTAAATGAAGTGAGAAGGAAAAAATAAAATTTTAAAAAACTTGTAAACACATTAGGGTAATTTATGACTTTATCTGCTCATGAATGAGTGAATTGTGAATAAATTGATTTTAGGCATACCAAGTATTCTCTTAATATTTTGAAATGGAAAACAGTAAGAAGAGTTGAATTTGAAAATAAGATTACATGGGGCAAATTAAATGTTTGTGGATATTCACTTTTCTCTTCAAAAATGCATTACAAGGTGTTTTGTTCTTAGGGATTATAGATCAAAGGGGTGTTAGCCAAGAGTTAGGAGAGCTCCCAGTGTTTGCCCAGACTAGATCCTTTATGTTACAGATAAGAATGCTGAGACCTAAGAATGTTTAATAACTTGCCAAAAGTAATATGATGTATGAGAGGTATAATTTGAATCTGGATCCTGTGACTCTAGAACCAGTGCTTATTTTACTCCTTTGATTAGATTAATTAAATAAAAATAGATATATAAATAAACAAATCAAATAAATAAATAAATTTCTTTTTTGAAGAAATGCCCATTCCAAACATTTATTTCAATTATTTGGTAACTTAAAAGTTTTTGGGTTTGTTTTTGTTTTTGTTTTTGAGCTGACTAGTACTTTTACATTGCTATTATTGGCAAGCTTTGGGCATAAAATTCTGTCATTTTAAAATTTTTGTGTGGGAATACTAGATTAAAGAGTGACTATCAGTGCTTCATGCAGAATCCCAGAGTTCTGTTTTCACTTTTTGTGTGTGTCATTTCACTCTTAATTGCTCATTTCCCCTCATTTAAAAGTATTTGATTAGATAATTTCAACTATAGAATTTTTTGTGGATAATAAGGAATTTTAATGACTATTTAAATTTTCACAGATTCTTTGAATTTAGGGCTAAAAAAGAGACTTAGAAATAATATGGTTTACCTATCTTATGCCAGAGATGACATGTCCAAGGTAATTTAAGACAGAAATAATGATTAATAGAACCAATTAGTATTTGTCTCTTGATATTAAAACATATTTTCTCAGTTTTCTCAGTATGCTGTAGCTTGCAAACATTGGAATGTGTATTTGAAGGTGAAAGGAAGGGAGGACTTCAGTATGTTAGATAGAAACTAGTAAGGGCTCTGAAGTTTTGCTATTGCTTATTCACACTTTCCCAACCAATGTATAAAATTTGCGTCCAAATCTGTTTGGAATGCTTTCTGGCATTCCTAAACTACTCATATGTAGAATAGGAGTTATTTCTCTGATTTCATAGATTTCTACAAGTTTCAGACCTTCACTTTGTAGAAAATTATTTTTTCATAAGTAATTTAAATGAAGCTATTAGTGCTGGATTTTTTCTTTTTATCTTTACATGTGTTTTGTTATTATCATGTAGGTGGCCAAAGAATACAGCAAAAAAGTGGACCAGTTATTTTAGCAGATGAAACAAAAAATCCTGCAATGGAGAAATTAGAGCTTGTAAAAAAATGGAGCCTAAACACCTATAAGGTTTGTGAATTTTGTCACAGAACTGTATATTTCCATAACCATCTCTATAACTATAATGCTTTCCTATAACTATTTTCAGCATAATGGATAAAATTAATACAAGCAAGTCAACTTCAGCAGTGTGTAGGGCCTTTAATGGAAAGGAGGTAGGACCTATAGAGTAAATATTTATTCAATAAGTGCTTGTCACATATACATACAAACATGGTATGGCCTAAGTTACTTTGGAATGCAGGAAATTACACACAGTTTTATTGCCCATGTTTGTGCTTCACAGGGATGCACAGGCATGAAGAGTTGTGCTCTCTGACAGTGCATAATAATGCAGAAGTAATAAAATTACTTCTGCCTGAATAATTTGTGATTCTCAATCTAGACAGTCTTTAGATTTTTTTATATTCTATAAGCAGTCTGTTTAGAAGGTAAAAGATAGTAAATTTATTTTCTCTCAGTAGAATGTACTACAGATTCCTTGAGTGTGGGACAGCGAGATGGTGCAGTGGATAGAGCACCATCCCTGAAGTCAGGAAGACCTGAGTTCAAATCTGGTCTCAGACACTTAACACTTCCTAGCTGTGTGACCCTGGGCAAGTCACTTAACCCCAATTGCCTCAGCAAAAAAAAAAAAGAAAGAAAGAAAAAATTACTTGAGTGTAAGCATCATTTGGGGTTGGGGATAGATAGATAGATAGATATATGCCAGGTGCTAGTGATTCAATGATCTATTTTTAAATAAATAGCCATTGATTGATTTGATTTGTATAGATTTTGATTTATAATTTGCAGTTAAGATATAAGGGCAGCCCACAGAAGTCATAACATTGTTGAAATGGCATTAGTAAATTTAAACTCAAATTCTTTAAAGCCATTTGGACTTCTGAGACATGAGACTCTTTAAAGTCTGGCTATGGGAATAAGGGAGTAAGAGGCTCACTAAACTGGTCTCTCAGGCCTAGGTAATTCTTATGGCAGTACAGGGAATTGGAGACAGAGGAAGAGATACAGAAAAAAGGGAAAACTTCTGTCCAAAAATGCCTGTAACAAGCAAGTATACTGTAGGAGAGCAAAGGAACTGATAGTATATATATATGGGTTAAAGGATTTAGAGTCAAAATAGTCATTTCTAAATGTTTATAAATTGAAGACGTATGTATCCATGTGCATGTGCATACACTCTTAAATTTTTATATGGAGCATATTTCCTTTTTGTCTCACCTAAGATTGTTCTTTATACTTAACTGTGGTATCACTGTGGTCTCACTGAAACTCCACCAAACTATCTCTTACTAGCTCAATGACAGTAAAGAGAGACCCCAAAAGTTATTGGGGAAGAGATGAGTAACCTTCTTTTCTCCAAATACTAGACAACTTTCTTATTTTTTCCCAAGTGACAGTCTTTATTTTTTCCTCCCTTGCTAGGCCTATTTCTGTGGTTTCTCTCAAATTGGATTGTTTCTTTAGAAAAATTAAAAATGTCATTTTCTTTACTTTTGCATTTTCTTTATGTTGACAGGCTTAATTTTAGATTTTCATAAGCCTCCTAATATTTGTCTTAAGATTTTTAAATAAGATTTGACATTTTGCTTATAATCAAAATTAAATTTACATGAATCTTTTCTCAACAGATTTTTTTTAGGGAAAACCCTTATCCTGTTATTTAAAAAATAAAAATCTCTTTAAGTGCTAAAAATTACATCCTATTCTTTTAGGACCTGAATGATGCCTTCAGACATTTTACTAGGCGTGGTATTCCATCACTTTGTAATATTTTCATTGTCAAA
>JAJPUD010000124.1:801040-857277 GCA_023553655.1 Myrmecobius fasciatus | reverse complement strand
GAATTCTTCATTTTCCCCTGTTTCACACATGTACAAAACAATATTAATAGCAGCTCTCTTCTCAGGACAAAAAAATTAGAAATTGAAGGGATGCCCATCAATTGGGAAATGGCTCAATAAACTGTGGTGTATGTTTGTAATGGAATATTATTGCTCTCTGAGAGCAGGATGCTCTCAGAAAAAAATAAAATTTAAATCTGGAAAATCCTCCATAGACAAAGTGAAATATAGTGTATACAAAATAATAGCAATGTTCTGGGATGACCAGCTGTGAATGACTTTGTTATTCTCAGTAGTACAATCAATCATCCACAACTACCCTGAAGAATTTATGATGAAAAATCTTATCCATACCCAGAGAAGGAACTGGTTGTGTCTGATACAGTTTGAAGCATTCTCTCTCCTCCCTTCCTCCTTCCCTCCCTTCCTCCCTCCCCCCCCCCTCCCTTTCTCTCTCTCTTTCTCTTTTTCTTTCTCTCTCTCTCATCTTATCTATCTCTTTCTCTTCCCCCCCCCTTTAACTTAATTTTTCTTGAGGGTTTTATTTTCATTAGGGTGGGAGAGCTATGTTTTCTTTCACAGCTTGACTTTTTATGAAAATGTTTCGCATAACTTCATAAGTGGTTTCTTGATTGTAGTTGGGGATAAGGAAGAGATCCTAGAACTCAAAAATGTAAAAAAAAAAATGGTCTGAATGTAACTGGGGGGGGTGTTAAATAAATAAATAAATTTAAAGAAGGCAGGGAGGGGAGCGAGAATTGGGGTGGGGGGAAAGATAAGCTCTTTCCTGTAACAAAAAATCAGTTGGGGAAAACAGTTAAGCAAAATTGATAGACAGGGTGCCCAAACTGATTGTGTTGTTGTGTCTCACACTTCACTTCTCTATTGGGAAAGAGGGAGATAACAACAAAAGTGTGTCAGTGCAGTTATTTAGTTAAGTGTCCACCTGCTTTTTGGTGGTATTTTCATTTACATCATTTTACTCCTTTTACACATTATACTTCTGGTTTGATTTTTTTTTATTGCACATCAGTTTGCACAAGTCTTCGCAAGTTTTTCTGAGTTCATAACATTCACTGCTTCTTATGAGCATTAATGTCTTGTTAACTCATATACCACTATTTGTTTATCCATTTCCCATCAAGTGGATACCTTCTTTGCTTGTTTTGGTTTTTTTTTTTTATCTTAAAGTATATGTTCAGTACTAGGATCTTTTGAATCAAATAGTAAAAACACTTAGAGATTTTTCTTTCCAAACAATTGCAGTTGTTTCCCACAATTTCCGGACAGATTCACTGCTCCATCTATAGTGCATTAACGGCCTGTCTTCTCATAGCTCCTACTTGCTTATTGTTGAAAGTTTGTCTTTTAATGTAGATCTGCCTAAATTTTGGGAACAGAATTGGAGTTGAGAGAAATACTTTGTTTTATGATGGTACTTTTTTCCATTTACTACATAGAATATGCCATTCTAAATTAGTCTTTATGAATATATTTTGGACCTACGATGATGACAATTCTTCTGAACTTAATTCTTATATAATCAAGTGATCAGTGTTTATATTTGTTGTTCTTCAGCCATTTTTCAATTGTGTTTGACTCTTTGCAACCTCATTTGGAGTTTTTTTGGCAAAGATACTAGAGTGGTTTGCCATTTCTTTTTCCAGGAACTGAGGCAAATAAGGTTAAGTAAGTTGCATAGGGCCACACAGCTAGTAAGTGTCTGAGGCTCAATGTGAACTCATAAAAGATGAGTTTTTCGGGAATAATAGATGTATTGGGTATCAAAAAGAAACTTGTCCTATCTTATAAAGGAAACAGGAAGGAAAGGGGGAAAGGAAAGGGAATAGACTAATAGAAGGGAAAACAGAAGAATTAAGAGAAAGGTGTAAAAAAGGGGGTAGGGCTCTAAAGGGGAAGGATTGTTTGATGGAAGTGGTTATCAAAAGATGAGTTTTTCTTATCCTGGGCCCAGAGCTTTCTACTGTACCACCTAGCTGCCCTATCATATTTATATATTGGGTCTTTTTCCCCTTTTAAATAAAATTATTACTTGATGAGAATCTATATGGAGGTAACAGTTTTGAAGGCAGAAGAATTACTGTTTTATTTCAACCTAAATGAAGGGAGAGGGCAAGAAATATTCACATAACTGTATCAATTCTATTGTCAGGATCAGGTTGCTAAGTGTGAACCCTGGTTCACGTGATGATGAACCTTTGATGAACATTGAGTTAGGCTCACCCATGAGATCAGTCCATTAAGTCACCTTCTGTTGCAAAGAGAGTTATAGAATTAGCCTAAGGATTTTAGGAGTTTAACATTCACCTTTCTGTGTTTGTCTTTATAACCCATAAAGTTATGACACTCTCTAGTTTTTGATTCTAGTTAGATTAACTATTTGAATACTAGTTTTGATCCCGTCTGTATCTTGAGGGATTATTTGCTACTCCTTTCTCATATTCTGGGAGTCTTGGATCTTCCTAAATTTTACTCCCTTTCTTAGACTTTAATACTCGCTCCTATTGCCTTAGAAGAAATTAGAAATTCTTCAGAAAACTTCTCGTATTCCATTTCTAATTGTAATTTTCTCTGATCTTCTGACACCTACTTTTAAAAAACTATTGCAAATATTTGTTGTCTGCCCTGTTTGTTGTACATTATTAAGATGATAGTACTGTTAAATCAAAACTTGATTGCTTTTTCTTAAAGCCTTATCTATACTAGGAAAAATACTATTATTCCTTTTATTTTTTTAAATAATTCATGATATGCCTACTCAGTTTAGTATCGCTAAAAGGGTTGTCATTAATTTTATATTAAATCAACTTGCCTTTAATATTAATTTCTTAAACTGCTATTTTTCACCACAAGTTTGTAGAAAACAATTATATATACTCCTTTCTTTTGGTACAGAATAGGAGACATGGAAGAAATCTACTTATACTTTATTAATAGTAATAGTATAAGTATGCTACTTACACTTCAGTCTCCAGAGCAAGTTTACATGGCACGTTTTCCAAACAATAACTACCTTTAAAAAATCTTTAAGACTGTCACTGTTCACACTTAATCTCTTCCCTTCTCTAAAAAGGATGTCTTCTAAACTTTTAGGCCTGTTTTTCTTGTCGCATTGTCTCATTCTTTCATTGGCAATCCCATTGTCCTGCTTGTTTGTTAATATTTTCACCTGTGTCCCTGTGCTCCTTCTCCTCCACCCTTAGCTTATTTTTTAATATCTGTTCTTTGTACCCAGATAATTTCTTTTCCTAGTACCTTCTGTTGTGTACTTTCTTGATGCTAAGAGAAAAGATTAAATTCATATGAACCTGCCCACCCACCTACCTTTAATGAACACTGACATTTATCACTCATGTGTTCACTATTCATTTCATTCTTTTACCTTTTTTCTTTAATTATGTTTGCATACATTTAAGAGTTTATGAAGTTCTTTACATACAATTTGCTCATTAGAAACTCATAGGGCCTTGAGTCATGAAGACTTGAGTTCAAACTCAGGAGCAAATAAATACCTCTTAGCTGTGTAACTCTAGGCATATCACATAACCCCTTTCTGCTTCAGTTTCCTCATCTGTAAAATGGGAATAATAACAGCACTTATTTTCTGTGGTGGTTGTGAGGATAGAATGAGGTAATATTTGTAAAGTATTTTACAAATTAAGGTGTACTATATAAATGTTATTATTGTTGTTATTATTATTCTATATCCCATTACCTCATCCATTACCTCCAAGATTAATTTTCTATACAAAAGCATGAAAAACTAAATAATATTAATGGATGGAAACTTGGAGATACAACTAATATAACTGCTTCCTCTTTTAGGTGAGAAAACGTATAATTCTGTTATTTTAATTGTTCAGATATTAAAGCAGAGATAAAGAAATAGGCTGAAGTCCCTGATAGATTTTTAAGTTGAAGTTTGAATTCTTAAAAACATCTGGAAACAGTTTATATTTTTCTAAGCCCTTCTTCATGTGTCATGGGACCAGATTTATTCTGGGACCCAGTGAATGATGCGTTGCAAATCTTCTTTTTTACAATCCTCTTTTTTACTTTATATAGACTAAAGTACTCTTGCTAGGTCAGGGTAGGCAGACCGTACAAAATATTGTCATTTCCAGGTCACTGAAATTCCTTGTAGTTATTGTATAGATAAGATTACTTTATCTACATTTAAAAGTACAAGCTCCTTAAACTCAGTTCTTACTTGCTTTTGATACCCAGTTTTCACTTGATGTGTCCCAGAATCTTAATCTTTCCTCCTTTTTTCTTCTTTCTCAGTCTCCTAGAAATAAAAGGCATTTGCTGATTAGACCTCTTTAATAGTCTATCACTAAGTCAACAGAAAACATTATTGTCACTCAACCCTGTCTACAAAAGCTTTTTCAATGAATCTTTTGATCTTTTTACAGAAAACCTCATCTATCTATTGTTAATGGAAATATCTCTTGATTTAGCTTACAGATAGAGTAAAATTTCATCTCTAAAAGGAAGAAATTCTAGTTGTATATAGTAATGAGCAAGAGTAACAAAACAGCTTTCTTTTGTATATTCTTGCTAGTTTTTAAATTATTTTTAAAGAAAATTTTGAGTTCCAGATTCTTTCCCTTCCTTGAACCCCCTTTCCTTCTGTCCACTAAGACAAACAATATATCAGTTATACATATAAAAATCATATAAGACATATTTCCATATTAATATGGAAATCTTTTAAAAATAATTTTTCTCAGATAAAATATAGTTTATGCAGCATATTTCCTTTCTTCCTCCCCAAGTTATTTTGTATAAAAACAATTATTCTGTCCTTTTGTTAAATAATCTAGCCTCTTCCTCTACTTGATCATCATCTATTTGTAGGAGCTAATTTCTAATCTAATTTTTGATCATTATCTTTTCTAAAGTAGAAAACTAGTCAGGGAATATTAATTTCATTTATAAATTAAGTGTAGATAGAAAATTAAATCAACTTGTCACCAACATTTTTGGAACATTAATGACACTTTTAGTTTTGCTATTTTACTAGTGTTTTAGAATATTATAATTGTTTTTTAAATTAAAAACTGTTGTAAGAACGCAAAATTTTTTTAAATCAAATGCATAAATAACATCTGAAACTCTGAATTACAGTTATCTTATTTTAATTGAAGTTTTTTTGTTTGTTTTAGTTCCAAATTTTTGTATTAGCCTTGTTCTGGAGGGAGAAGAAAGGAAAAAGAAAGAAAGGGGGGGGGGGGAACTTGCTTCAGTCTTCAGTATATTAGTTCTCTTTCTCAAAGTGGAAAGCATTTTCTATTAGGAATCCTTTGGAATTGTGGTAGGCTCATTTTGTTGATCAATCACTTAGTCTCCCACAGTTGATCCTTTTTACAATGTTGCAGTTACTGTGTAAATCTGTTCTCCTGCTTCTGCACTTTGTATCAATTCCGAAGCCTTTACAAGTTTCGCAAGTTTTTCTGAAACCATCTCTTTTATCATTTCCTTTAGAACAATAATATTCTATCACATTCACATCCTATAACTTGTTCATTCTTCAATTAATGGACATCCCCTCAGTTTCTAATTCTTTGACATTTCAAAAAGAATGCTATAAATATTGCTATACAGATACATCCTCTACCTCTTTCTTTGATTTAGAGGACGGGGGTTATAGAGTTAGTGGTAGTATTTCTGGGTCAAAGAGTTTATTTGCACAGTTTAATAACATAGTTCCAAATTGCTCTTGAGAATGGTTGAAGTAGTTGACAGTTCCACCAACAATGTATTGGTATACCTATTTTCCCATGTCACCTCCAACATTTGTTGTTTTCCTTTTCCATCATCTTAACCATTCTTCATGGATATGTGTTAGTACCTCAGAACTGGTTTTTATTTAAATTTCTCTTATTATTTTTCATGTGACAATTGATAGCCTTTATTTTTTTTCCTATGAGAATTGGTTATTCATGTCATTTGATCATTTGTCAATTGGGGAAGTGTGGTTGGTTAGTTGTTCCTGCTGTTGTTGATTTATTCAGTCACATATGATTCTGCATGACTCCAAGGATCATAGCATTCAAGACCCTTTTGTCCTTCACAGTCTCCTGAAGTCTGTTCATATTCATGTTCCTTGCTTCCACAACACTATCTGTCTCACATCCTTGTCACCTTTTGCCTTCAATCTTTCCCAGCATCAGGGTCCTTTCCAATGAATCCTCTCTTCTCATATGGTCAAAATATTTAAGCTTCAATTTAAGTATGTGTCCTTCCAGGGAATAGCTTGAATTAATTTCTTGATTATTTGATCTCCTTGCTGTCCATAGGGACTCTCAAAAAGTCTTCCCTAGCATCCCAATTCAAAAGGGTCAATTCTGTAGTGCTTAGCTTTCTTTTTGGTCCAACTCACACAGCCATACATTACAATTAGAAAAACTTTAGCTTTGACTGTAATGGTGATGTCTGTTTTTTAGTATGCTGTCCAGATTTACAATAGCTTTCTTTCCAAGGAGCAAAAGCATCTTTTAATTTCAGGGCTGTAGTCACCATCTGCAGTAATCTTTGAGCCCAAGAATATAAAATCTGACACTGCATTTCTTTTCCCTCTGTTTGCCAGGAAGTTATGGGATCATTTGTGGTGATCTTGTTTTTTTGTTTTTTTAATGTTAAGCTTTAAATCAGCTTTTACATTCTTCCTCTTTCATCCTCATCAATAGGATTCTTAATTCTTTTTTGCTTTCTGCCATCAGACTGGAATCATCTACATATCTGAGATAGTTGGCATTTCTCACAGGAGCCTTAATTCCAGCTTTTGATTTGTTCAGTCTGGTATTTCACATGATGTAATCGGCATGTAAATTAAATAAATAAGACAATATACAGCCTTGTTGTACTACTTTCCCAATCTAAAACCAATCAGTGTTCCATGTTGAGTTCTAACTTGCTTCTTGACCCACATACTTGTCAGGAGACAAGATAATCTGATACTCCCATCTCTGAGTACTTGCCACATTTTGTTTTTATCCATATAATCAAAGGCCTTAGTATAGTCAGTGAAGCAGGAGTAAGCGTTTTTCTGGAACTCCTCCTTTGCTTTCTCCATAATCCAGCAAATGTTGGCAGTTCTGCCTTTTTTAAAAACTAGCCTGCTCTTCTGGTAATTCTCGGTTCACATATTGCTGAACCCTACTTTGTAGAATCTTAAGCAAAATCTTGCTGGCATGTGAAATGAGTGCAGCTGTTCAGTAATTTGAACATTCTTTGGCATTACCTTCTTTGTTTATTATTCTTCATTTTGTAAAATGATATTTTTTTCTAATTATACGTAAAGATGATTTTAGCATTCTTTTTTTTTAAATTTGAGTTCCAAATTCTCTTCCTCCCTCCCTGCTTCCTGAAGAAATAAACAGTTTGATATAGGTTATACATATATACTCATGCAAAAAATGCAAGATATTTTCATATTAGTCATGAAAGACACAGACTAACAAAAAAAAAATGAAAAACTACAAGTGAAAAACTATCATGCTTTGTTTAGCATTCAGATCCCATCAATTCTTTCTTTAGATGTAAATAGTATTTTTTATCACAAGTCCTTTGGAATTGTTTTAGCTCATTGTCTTGCTGAGAAGAACTAAGTCATTCACAATTGATCATCCTACAATATTATTGTTACTGTATATAATGTTCTATTGTTTCTGCTCACTTCACTTAGCATCAGTTCATGTAAGTCTTTCTAAAATCTGCCTGCTCATCAGTTCTCATAGCACAATAATATTCCAATAATATACCACAGTCTGGGTAGGATAATCTTTAGGATTGGAATGTAAACTTATCTTTTCCAATTCAGTGGCTACTGCTGAGTTTTCCAAATTTGCTGGTATACTTAGTACAACACTTGAATAGCAGCATATTTACGATTTTAAATAACTCAGCTTAAATTCTCTTACCTCCAATAGGTTTATTGTTAGCAGTGCTTCCTAATGTCCACTTGACTTTATTCTCCAGGATATCTGACTCTAGATCAGTAACCATATCAATATGGTTATCTATGATGTTAAAAATCATTCTTGTGTAGCTTTTTGTTTTTTTGTTTTTTTGCTTCTTCTACTTCTGTTAAAAGAGGTAAAAATAAGGTAAAATCTCATGAAGAGGCAAAGAAAACCTAATATAATTGAGGGAAAGAAGTGAGGGGGATGAGCATTGTGTGAATCTTACTCTCATCAGATTGGTCTCTAAAAGAGTATATCAGACACATTCAGTTTCACAGAGAAACTTGTCCCTCCTTATGAGGAAGTGGGAGGGAAAGGAGAAAAAGAAAGACTAATAGAAGGGAAAATAGAAGAATTAGGGGAAAGGTATAAAAAAGGGGGAGGGGCTCTAAAGAAGGGAGGACTGTTTGAGGGAGGTGGTCATCAAAAGCAAAATACTGGAGGGGGGAAGGGAGAAAGGGGAAAGCAAAGAGAAAAACATAACTTTGGATAAATAAGATAGCAGGAAATACAGAATTAGTTATTTTAACTATGAATGTGAATGGGACAAACTCTCCCATAAAACAGAAGCAGATAACAGACTGGATTAAAAGCCAGAATCCAACAATATGCTGTTTACAAGAAATACATCTAAACCATAGAGATACATACATAGTGAAGGTAAAGGGCTAGAGCAGAATCTATTATGCTTCAGGTGAACAGAAAACAACAGGGGTAGCAATCCTGATCTCAGACCAAGTAAAAACAAAGATAGATCTAATTAAAAGAGACAAGGAAGGAAACTATATCTTACTAAAGGGTACCATAGGTAATGAAGCAATATCAATACTAAACATATATGCAACCAAATGTTATAGCATGGAAATTCCTAGAGGAGAAGTTAAGAAAGATGCAAGAAGAAATAGACAGCAAAACTATACTGGGGGGGATCTCAACCTTGCTCTTTCAAAATTAGATAAATTAAACCACAAAATAAATAAGAAAGAAGTTAAGGGGGTAAACAAAATGTTAGAAAAGTTAGGTATGATAGATCTTTGGAGAAAATTGAATGGAGACAGAAGGGAGTTTACTTTTTTCTCAGCAGTCTGTGGAACATACACAAAAACTGACCATGTGTTAGAACATAAAAACCTCAAAATCAAATGCAGAAAGTAAATGCATTTTTTTTTCAGACCATGATGCAATAAAAATCATATGCAATATAAGGCCAGGAGAAAATAGACCAAAAGTTATGTGGAAATTAAATAATCTAATCCTAAAGAATGAATGGGTGAAAGAGCAAATCATAGACACAATCAATAATTTCATCCATGAGAATGACAGTAATGAGACAACATACCAAAATTTGTGCGATACAGCCAAAGCAGTTATAAGGGATAATTTTATATCTCTAGATGCTTACTTGCATAAAATAGAGAAAGAGAAGATCAATGAATTGGGCTTACAATTAAAAAAGCTAGAAAAAGAACAAATTAAAAACCCTCAATTAAATACCAAATTGGAAATTCTAAAAATAAAAGAGATTAATAAAATTGAAAATAAGAAATCTATTGAATTAATAAAATTAAGAGTTGGTTTTATGAAAAAACCAACAAAATAGATAAGCCTTTAGTTAATTTAATTAGGAAAAGGAAAATCAAATTAAGTCTCAAAAATGAAAAGGGAGAACTTTCTACCAATGAAAAAGGAAATTAGAGCAATAATTAGGAGTTACTTTGTCCAACTTTATGCCAATAAATTTGATAATCTAAATGAAATGGAGGAATATCTAAAAAAATATAGATTGCCCAGGTTAACAGAAGAGGAAATAAATTATTTAAGTAGCCCTATTTTAGAGAAAGAAATAGAACAGGGCCAGATGGATTTACATGTGATTTCAAAGAACAATTAATTCCAATACCATATAAACTATTTGAAATAATAGGGAAAGAAGGTGTACTACCAAATTTCTTCTATGAGACCGATATGGTGCTGATAGCTAAACCGGGTAGGGTGAAAACAGAGAAAGAAAACTATAGACCAATTTCCCTAATGAATATTGATGCAAAAATCTTAAATAAGATATTAGTAATGAGATTACAGAAAGTCATCTCCAAGATAATACACTATGACCAAGTAGGATTTATACCAGGAATGCAGGGCTGGTTCAATATTAGGAAAACTATCAGCATAATCAATTATATTAATACCCAAACTAACAAAAATCATATGATTATCTCAATAGATGCAGAAAAAGCATTTAATAAAATCCAACACCCATTCCTATTAAAAACACTAGCGAGTATAGGAATAAATGGGCTTTTCCTCAAAATGATCAGTAGCATCTATTTAAAACCATCATCAAACATATGTAATGGGGACAAACTAGAACCATTCCTAATAAGATCGAGTGAAACAAGGCTGCCCACTGTCACCATTACTAAATAGTATTTATGATACAATGGTACACTTAGAGAACCCTAGAGACTCAACTAAAAAACTACTAGAAACAATTCACAACTTTAGCAAAGGATACAAAATAAATCCATATAAATCATCAGCATTTGGGGCAGCTAGGTGGCGCAGTGGATAGAGCACCAGCCCTGAAGTCAGGAGGACCTGAGTTCAAATCTGGTCTCAGACACTTAACATTCCCTAGCTGTGTGACCCTGGGCAAGTCACTTAACCTCAATTGCCTCAGCAAAAAGCAAAAAAAAAAAAAAGTAAATAAAATAAAAAAAAAATCATCAGCATTTTTATATATTACCAACAAAGTTCAGCAAGAGATAACAAAAAGAAATTCCATTCAAAATAATAGTTGATTGTATAAAATATTTGGGAATCTATCTGCCAAGGAAAAGTCAGGAACTATACGAACTAAACTTTAAAACACTTTCCACACAAAAAAAGTCAGAACTAATCAGTTGGAAAAATATCAAGTGCTCATGAGTAGGCCAAGCAAATATAATAAAAATGACAATACTATCCAAACTAATTTACTTATTTAGTGCCATACCTATTAAACTCCCAAGAAATTATTTTACAGATCTAGAAAAAAAATAGTAGCAAAGTTCATTTGGAAGAACAAAAGGTCAAGAATTTCAAGGGAATTAATGAAAAAAAAAAAAAAAATGCTGTAGGTGGCCTTGCTGTACCAGATCTAAAACTATATTATAAAGCCGCAGCCATCAAAACCATTTGGTACTGGATAAGAAATAGAATAGTCAATCAGTGAAATAGGACAGGATCACAGGCCAAACTAGGCAATAACTATAGCAATCTAGTGTTTGATAAACCCAAAGCTTTTGGGATAAGTACTCACTATTTGACAAAAACTGCTGGGAAAATTGGAAACTAATATGGAGGAAATTAGGGCTTGATACACACCTAACACCACATACCAAGATAAGATCTAAATGGGTTCATGATCTAGACATAAAGAGTGATATTATAAGCAAATTAGAGGAACGTAGGATAGTTTACCTCTCAGACCTGTGGAGAAGGAAGGAATTTGTGTCCAAAGAAGAACTGGAACTCTTAATTGAACACCAGATAGATAATTTTCATTATATTAAGTTAAAAAGGTTTTGTACAAACAAAACTAATGCAGACAAGATTAGGAGGGAAGCAATAAATTGGGAAATCATTTTTACATTTAAGGGTTCTGATAAAGGCCTCATTTCTAAAACATAGAGAATTGACTCATAAGAATTCAAGCCACTCCAATAACTATACATATATTCGATTTAAGTATTCTAACATAATTATCATGTAGTGGATATCCTGCTATCTAGGGGAGGGGTGGGGAGTATGGGGGGAAAAATTTGTAACAGAAAGCTTTGTAAGGGTTAATGTTTAGGAATTACCCATACATATGTTTTGCAAATAAAAAGTATTAATAAAAAAAAAAAAGAATTCCAGCCACTCTTCAGTTGATAAATGGTCAAAGGATATGAGCAGACAATTTTCAGATGAAGAAATTAAAATGATTTCTAGTCATATGAAAAGGTGCTCCAAAACACTATTGATCAGAGAAATGCAAATTAAGACAACTCTGAGGTACCACTACACACCTGTCAAATTGGCTAAGATGACAGGAAAAGATAATGAAAATTTTGGAGGGGATGTGGGAAAACTGGGACACTGATACATTGTTGGTGGAACTGTGAACAGATCCAACCATTCTGGAGAGCAATTTGGAGCTATGCTCAAAAAGTTATCAAACTGTGCATACCCTTTGACCCAGCAGTGTTTTTATTGGGCTTATATCCCAAAGAGATCTTAAAGGAAGGAAAGGGACCCACATGTGCAAGAATGTTTGTGGCAGCCCTTTTTGTAGTGGCTAGAAACTGGAAACTGAATGGATGCCCATCAATTGGAGAATGACTGAATAAATTATGGTATCTGAATGTCATGGAATATTATTGTTCTGTAAGAAATGGCCAGCAGGATGATTTCAGAGAGGCCTGGAGAGACCTACATAAACTGATGCTAAGTGAAATGAGCAGAACCAGGAGATCAATATATACGTCAACAACAAGACTATATGATGATCAGTTCTGATGGACATGGTTCTCTTCAACAATGAGATGTTTCAAACCAATTCTGGTTGTTCAATGATGAAGAAAGCCATATACACACAGGGAGCAGCCTGTGGGATCTAAGGGTGGACCACAACACAGCATTTTCATGCTCTCTATTGATGTTTGCTTGCATTATGTTTTCCTTCTCAGATTTTTTTTTTCTTACAGATCCGATTTTTCTTGTACAGCAAGATAATATGTATAAATATGTATACACATAAAAAAAAGAAACGCTTTTTATTTCTCCTCCTATTCTTTGAAATTCTACATTCAGTTGGATATTTCTTTCCCTTTCTCCTTTCCCTTTTGCTTTCCATCTTTCCTCACGTATTTGTAAAGCCTGATGAGAAAGCCATTTTGTGTGTATGTATATGTGTGTGTATGTGTAATATTTTTTGTTGCTGCTTCCTGTACAGTATCACAGATCTCTGTCCATAGTTCTTCAGGCAGTCTCTACCAGACCTAATCCCTTAAATTTATTCATCATTTTTACTTCACATTCATAAGGGATGCTATTTAGATCATACTTATATGGTCTGATGAATATCTCTACTTTCTTCAATTCAAGTCTAAATTTTGCAATAAGATCATAATCTGAGTCATAGTCAGTTTCAGATCCTATTTTAACTGACTGTATAGAGATTTTCCACCTTTGGTTGCAACATATATAATAAATCTGATTTCTATATTGACCAGCTGGTGATGTCCATCTGTAGAATTGCTTTTTGGGTTGTTTGAAAGGAGTGTTTATTATGACCAATAAGTTATCATGACAAAACTTTTTTAGTCTCTGCCTCGCATCATTTTGTACTCCAAGGCCAAACTTGAATGTTATTCCAATTATCTTTTGGTTTCCTATTTTAGTATTCCATTCCCCTATGAATGTCACATCTTTTTTTCGATGTTATTTCTTGATGTTGTAAGTCTTCATAGAACTGAACAACTTTGGTCCTCTCTGTATCAGGGATTGGAACACAAACTTGGTATTATTTTGATGTTGAAACAGTTTGCCATGAATTCAAACAGATACTATTCTGTCATTTTTGAGATTATATCGCTGTATTGCTATTGGTTCCTAGATTTTTTATTCCAGGTTCCTACGCAGTATTGATTTTATAGTATCAGACTCTCCTTTTATCACCAGACATCTACAGCTGAACTTCCTTTTGGCTTTAGTCCAGCTTTTTCATTATTTCTGGAACTACTTGTAGTTGTTTATCTCTTCCCCCATAACATGTTGGACACCTGAACTGAGGGGTAAATCTTCTGATATCAAATCTTATTTCATTTTAATACTGTCCATAGGGTTTTCTTGGCAAAGATAGTAAAATGATTTGCCATAGCCTGGTTCAGTGGATCACCTTTTGTTAGAACTCTCCACTATGGCCTGTCTTGTTTTGGGTAACTTCCATGGTATAGCATAGCTCATAGTTTCATTAAGCTATGCACGCTTCTCTGCCACAACAAGGCAGTAATCCAGGAGAGGCTGGTTAGTTTATAGCAGAATTATTACCAGAAAACTTATTCGTATAAAATTCAAGTTCATCTAATATTTAGTTTTTGCCTTGGGTAGAACACTATATTAGGAAGATACAAAATTCATATATAACATGCCCTCTAAAATTAAGACAACTCTGAGGTACCACTACACACCTGTCAGATTGGCTAAAATGACAGGAAAAGATGACGAATGTTGGAGGGGATGTGGGAAAACTGGGACATTGATGCATTGTTGGTGGAACTGTGAATGGATCCAACCATTCTGGAGAGCAATTTGGAACTATGCTCAAAAAGTTATCAAACTGTGCATACCCTTTGACCCAGCAATGTTTCTACTGGGCCTATATCCCAAAGAGATCTTAAAGGAAGGAAAGGGACCAACATGTCCCTTGCCCTCTAAAAGGAGGGAGATGAGACATACAAGAACAATATGCAATAATAAATCATTAAGTGTATTAGAGTATTGCAAAATAAAGTGTTTTCTAAGATCTAAGAAAAATGATTACCAATATGGGGTCTGATGAAGGCTTTGTGTAGGAAGAAACAATTAAGTTGAGATTTTTAGATAGGAATTCAACAAATAAATGTATATAGGTCATTCTAGACATGGACTATTTCAGAGGTGATAAACCTACCTCTAGCTAGGTTTCAGAGACAGAAAACAGGCTAGTTTGACTATAGCATAGTATAAATGAATTGAATTATAACAAAACTAGAAAGGGAGGATATGCTAGATATAAACCTTGAGTGCCAGACTAAGTACTTTGATTTTCACTTAAAGACTGTAGGAAACCATTGAAGATTTTTGAATAGCAATGATAGCACAAGAAAGATTGTTATGTTCAGTCATGTCAGTCATGTCCAACTCTTCCTGACTCCAGTTAGGGTTATCTTGGCAGAGATACTGGAATGGTTTACCATTTCCTTCTCTAATTCATTTTTACAGATAAGGAAACTGAGACAAAGAGAGCTAAGTGACTCACTCAGAGACATACAGTTAATAATTGTCTGAGACCAGATTTGAACTCGTCTTCCTGATCCCAGCCTTGCAGTGAGTCACCTAGTTGTCCACCATGAGAAAGATTAATCTGCCATTAAAAGATTAGAGGGGAGAGAATAGAGGCAGGAAGATTTCTTTGTTTATTGAATTAATCTAGGAGAATGGTAGTAAGGCAGAAGAAAAATGGAAATGGAGACAAGGGATATTTCAGAGGTGGAATCAAAAGGGCTTGGTAATTGTCTGAATCTGGGACTTGGAAGAGAGGAATAAGAAAGACACAATCAAATTCTTAATATGAAGCACTTGAACCTATGATGGTACCACCTATAAATAATAAGATAAGAAGAATAACTAAGTTCACCAGGGAAAGAAAATAAGTTGGCTTTTGAATGGGTTAAGTTTGAAGTGTGCCTTTCTCTTAGGGAAGATGGCCATTACGCACTTAGAGGTCCCTAAGAGGAGAAAAGTCATGACTGTAGATATAGTGTGGAAATCATCTGCATATAAGTAATTTTTGAAGCTCTAGAAATAAGTCATATGGTCAAGGGAAAGAGGAGAGAGAGAAAAGGGCTAAATACAGAACCTTGGGAAGTTCTTTCCTTAAGGTATTAGAAATAGGATCCAATGAAGACAAAAGAGCTAGAGAGATAAAGAACAGGAGAATGGGCATTATCTAAAGCCAAAAAAGAAAGTATGTCATAGGAAGGGATATTCTGTGTTGTAGAGAGGTCAAGAAGGCTAAGGATCAGAAAAGGCCATTAGATATGATGATTAGGATATCATAGCAGAAGAGGCAAGAGTTCGGAGAAATTCGGAGGATAAGTCAGTGGAAATATTGGATGGACCATTATGGGGACAGGGACTCTATGGGAGTCAGAGGGTTCAGAGGACTGTTTTTTGGATGGGAAAACCTGAATGTTTGTAGGCAAATGGGAAAAAGACAGTGGGGGGAAAAGGCAGGGGAAGAGGAGATCATAGGATTTAGACCATCGAGTCTATTTCTTTCATTTTACAGATAAAGATACTGAGGTTTAAAGAAGATAAACAGGTAATAAGTATCAGAGCTGAGAGATGAACTCTTAGACTTCCAACCCACTGTGTAAGATCCTTGAAAGCAGGAGGGAATGGGACCAAAACCTCAGATAAAGGGAATTAACCCTTAGTGAGAAAGTAATCATATGAGCATGAGAGAATGAGTTCAAAGACTTTAGTGGAGGAAGTTGTATTAATGAGAAATAAGGTTTTCTATGGTCAGAGGGGATGCTGAGAAGTTCTGAGAATTAATGGATGAGGAAGTTTTGAGAGCTTCATTCTTTTTTTTTTTTTTTTTTCATCTTAAAGTACACCTACAGTTAAGGTGATGATGTGAATGAGTCAGTAGTGGCGACTGAGAAGGAGCAGCCAAATAGGTGGGAGGTAAACCAAGAGAATTTTCCCAGAAGAGATGATATCCAGAATGAAAGCATAGTCAACAGTGTGGGTCATTCCATTGTCAGTCATGCATTGCTAATTTCCCTCTCTCCTTTGGTTCTTCCTTATCTGCCTGAAAACATATTCAAGTCTTCCCAGGCCTAGGTGGGAAAAGGCCTTCCCTGATCTCTCTTAAATATTATATTGAATTCATAGAGATCTAGCTCTAGAAATGGAAGAGACCTCAGACAAAGAGAATCAGAGTGGGAAAGCCACAGAGCTAGAGTGGGGTAGAGCCAGGATTGTCCTGCATCCAGCTACCAACCATCTTATTCTTCTAGAGAAACTTCCAGGGCCTCCTTGTCTTCCTGTCTTTCAATACTGTCCATACTTTGGCATCATCTCCACAGTTTTTAGAATACACCAAAAAAACAAAACTCATATCTTACCAAGAGAAGTCAGCTTTATTTGGCAAATATAATTAGCTATTTAATTCTAAATGCTGTCTGAAAACAATGCAAATATTCAGATTAGTAAGAGTTGAGACTTGTTCAGTAAACATTCTTGCTGAGTCCTGATAAACTTTTAAACAGTCAAAACACTTTTCAGTTTGGTATACATTCTGAACTTGGGAGGGGCAATTGCATAAGATTACAGTTAGCTCTTTAGAAGCCAAAAAAGGGAGTACGCTGCACGTTCTAACATATGTAACTTTTGAGTTATTAGATCATTTTAACTTTTTTTTCTAAATGAAATTTATCTTTCTGCTTTTAGTGTACTCGTCAAATAATCTCTGAGAAATTGGGTCGTGGCTCAAGAACAGTGGACCTTGAACTAGAAGCTCAGATTGACATATTAAGAGAAAACAAGAGAAAATATGAAAACATATTGAAACTGGCTCAGACACTATCCTCCCAGCTCTTCCAGATGATACACACTCAGAGGCAACTCGGAGATGCTTTTGCTGACCTGAGTTTGAAGTCCCTGGAACTCCATGTAAGATTCTTCTAATAGATTGGCTGGGAGTGGGGTGGATAAGCAGAGAACATGTAAATATGCATGTATATATACACAGAATCACATATATGTTATGAGGGAGTTACCAGTTTGTTTTCCAAAATATATTTTATATGTGATTTAAGGAAGTGTTGTTCTGAAGTCATAATAGGAGCATAAGTAAGTTTAGAATTAGAAATAAATGATACTAAAGAAATTATTAATGAACTTGTCAAGGTTTCTTACTCTCATACTCTGTATCCCTATTACAAATCATCAGAATTGTATGGCATGCATTGGAGAGAGTACTTTTTATATTGTCTAAAATGATCCATTCCACCCCATCAACATGATCTAGAATTTTTTTTTTTATTTTAAATTTTTATTTTATTTGCATAACATATGTGTGGGTAATTCTTCAACAATAACCCTTACATAGCTTTCCGTTACAAATTTTCCCCCCAACTCCCCACCCCTCCCCTAGATGGCAGGATATCCACTACATGTTAATTATGTTAAAATATTGGCAAATCGAATATATGTATACATATTTCCAAACGTATCATTGGTGTGCAAGAAAAATCTTATCTACACAAACGATATATCAGATAAAGGAAACACAATGTAAGCAAACATCAATCAAGGAGTATGAGAATGTTATGTTGTGGTCCACATTTCGCATCCCTCTCTCTGGGTGTATATGGCTTTCTTCAGTGAACAATTGGAGGTGGTTTGAAACATATCATTGTTGAAGAGAGCCATGTCCATCAGAATTGACATGATCTAGAATTTATGAGGCACATGAAATGAAGAAATGTAAGATGTATCCCCTAAGGAAAAGAAGACTTAAGTGATGCATGTTAGCTATCTACAAAGTAAATGGACTATCTAGAAGGGCATTGGATAGAGACCTTTCAGCAGAGACCCTAATTCTGCGAGTCAGTTGTGTTACAGTGGAATGTCTCATGTCTTTTTTTCTAGTATCTAGAATCTTAGATTCTAACTGGGCAACTTAACAAGCACTATTTTGCATTGTTAGTGGAAGGTCCTTTGAGATGCAATATACTGTAATGGAAAATGTATTGTATTTGGAGTCAGAAAACTTTAGGTTCAATTCTCTCCTGAGACACTTTTTAGCTTGGTGACTCTGGGTAAATCATTTAACTTCTTTTAAGATGATAGAGATTTGTTGTAAGGACCAAATGATACAATATGTGTAATGTGTTTTCTTAAAGTCATAAGTAAATGTGATCTATTATTAGTGATATTATTCCAACTCTGAGATTCTGTGAACATTGTTCATTTGAAGTTTGAAAGCAATACAGAAGAATTTTTCAGAGAAAAGAAATATGGTACAGTCCCAGTTTTTAATAAAGGAAAATACAACCTTCCCTTTTTATTTTTTCAGTTAGTAAACATTTATTTTCTCTCCCTTCATTGAGGGAGGAAAAAACCCATAGCTGTGGGGGAAGGACAGGGCATAGATAAGGCAAACAAATTCCCACATTGACTTTGTCCAAAATTTCATGCCCTTTGACCAAGACATAGCACTACCCCAAAAATATCAAAGAAAGGAGACCTAAATATACACAATTACTTATAATAGTCCCCTCTGTAGGGTCAGTAAATTGAAAACTAAAGAAAGTGGCCTTGGATCTATTGGGCTTATATCCCAAAGAGATCTTAAAGAAAGGAAAGGAACCCCACATGTGCAAGAATGTTTGTGGCAGCCCTTTTTGTAGTGGCTAGAAACTGAATGGATGCCCATCAGTTGAAGAATGGCTGAATAAATTATGGTATGTGAATGTTATGGAATATTATTCTATAAGAAACGACCAGCAGGATGATTTCAGAGAGGCCTGGAGAGACTTGCATGAACTGATGCTGAGTGAAATGAGCAGAACTAGGACATCATTATACATGGCAACAACAATACTATATGATGATCAATTCTGATGGACATGGCTCTTTTCAACAATGAGATATTTCAAACCAGTTCCAGTTGTTCAGTGAAGAAAGCCATATACATCCAGAGAGAAGGATATGAAATGTGAACCACAACATAACATTTTCATGCACTATATTGATGTTTGCTTGCATTGTGTTTCCTTTCTCTGATTTTTTTTTCTTGTAGATATGATTTTTCTTGCACAACAATAAGTGTGGAAATATGCATACATATATTCGATTTGTCAAGTATTTTAAACATAATTAACATGTAGTGGATTTCCTGCCATCTAGGGGGAGGCATGGGGACTAGGGGGGAAAAATTTATAACAGAAAGCTTTGTAAGGGTCAGTGTTGAAGAATTACCCGTACATATGTTTTGCAAATAAAAAGCTTTAATAAAGAAAAAAAAGAAAGAAAGAAAGTGGCCTTGGAAAATTGATGAACAAATTTCAGTTTATGTATGTAATGAACAACTTGCCTAACTAAAACTAGATACCACCATATTTTATTTGTTAGGGAGTAGTAACAGGAGCAGTTATAAGGCTCTGATTCATCTGAACAACTACCTGCCCAGTCTTCAGGTCTCATGTTGTAATGGCTCCTGTTAAGTGGGCAAGTAGTTACCTGTTTGACTGACTTCATCATATATCTATTATTTACCCAAACCATTAATATAAATTATTAATTTTACAGTATAAATTTTAACATTTGTTCCTAAAAGTATTCATTTAATGCATAGCTATTGCTTAGCCATCCATATTAACTCAAACTTTCTTATTTTAAGTAATGTAAGTAATGAAAGATAAATAATTCATTACCAGGATGAAAAATACTGCTGCCTCTTTAGAGGGGGGTAAACAGATATCTTGATTTCACTTCTTTATTATCTGTTTTGGAAATAAGATCTTTATCAGAGAAACTTGCCACAAAGATTTTTTTTCCCAGTTGATTTTTAATGTTATTAGCCTTATTGTATTTGTTTACATAAAAACTTTATGTAATCAGAATGATCCATTTTATCTTCTACTATCCTCTTTCTGCCTTGTTTGATCTTGTACTTTTCTTCTGTGGCTAGGTCAGATGGGTATTTTTTCTGTTTCTCTAATTTGCTTAGATTATGACCTTTTATATCTAGGACATATATCCATTTAGAGCTTATCTTGGTAGAAGGTATGAGATAGTCATCTAAATGTAATCTCTTCCAAGCTACTATCCAGTTTTCCCAACAAATTTTGTCAAATATGAGTCCTGATCTCAGTAGCCAAAGAATTTATTTTTGTTAAATTCTAGATTACTAGATAAATTTTTTTCTGTGTGTCATGAACCTAATCCGTTTCACTGTCTTATTGTTCTGCTTTTTAACCAATGCCAAATTGTTTTGAGAATTAGTGCTTTTTAGTATAGTTTGAGGTTGGACAGCACTTGATCCCTTTCATTCCAACTTCTTTTCCCCTGAAATTTTTGACCTTTTTTGCCTGTATATAGATTTTATTTTATGTTTTCTAGTTCAGCAAAGTAATCTTTGATAGTTTGATTAATGTGACATTAAATAAGTAAGTTCATTTAAGTGGTGGTGTCATTTTTTTTGATACTGACTTGTTCTACCCCTGAGCAATAAAACTGGTTCTAATTATTTAGGTCTATATTCCTGTAAACAGTGATGTCTACACCAAGGTTTTCTGATAAAGATATCATTTTCAGGATACATAAAGAATGAATTCAAATTGCTAAGTTTTAAAATGTGTTTTGTTTTTCTTTAATTTTATTTCCAGCTCCAAATTCTTTTCTTCCCATTGAAAAAGCCAGAAAAATAAAAACTGTCACAAATTTGTGTTGTGCAGCAAAGCAGAAGTTCACATTAGCCACGTCAAAAATAAATAAATAAATCACCTCAGCCTGTACTCTGAATCTTTTACTTCTCTTTCCAGAGGTACATAGCATGTTTTGTCCTGAGTCTTCTGGAACTCTGGTTTTAATTTTGTTGATTATAATTCTTACGTCCTTTAAAGCTATTTGTCTTTTAAAATTGTTGCTATTATAGAAATTGTTCTCCAGATTGTGCTCACTTCACTTACACCAGTTCATGCAAATTTTCCCAAGTTTCTCTGAAACCATGCCCTTCATCATTTCTTTCAATATAATCATATTCCTTCACATTTACATAGCATTTCTTATTTAAACATTTCCAACTGATAGACATCCCTTCAGTTTCTAATTCTTTGCCACCATAAAAATAGATGCTATATTTTTATAAATATCATGGTCTTTTCCCTTTGTAGGGAATTTTTTTTCTTTGATCTCTTTGCAGTCATTGGCTTTTTAGCAATATTGTTGAATCAAAGGGTATGAATTTAGTAGCTGTTTGAGAATAATTTCAAATTGCTTTTCAGACTAGCCATACCAGTTTACAGTTCTTACCAATAAGTACATTGGTATACCTGTTTTTCTCATAGCTTCTCTAGCATTTGTCATTTTTCTTTTTTGGACAACTTTGTTGATTTGATTGGGCATGAGATTGGGCTTAAGACTTGTTTTAATTTTCATTTCTTACATTATTAGCGAATTAGAGCATTTATTCTTAGATTTCTTCCTTTGAAAGCTATTAATCATACTCTTGGACCATTTATCATTTGGAGAAGGCCCTTTTCCCAATAAAAGAATGTGAAAAGGCAATTCTCAAGGGAAGAAACCCAAGCTCCAAATCATTACTAGAGAAATGATAATTAAACAGTTCTGAGATTCCACCTCACAGATTGACAGTGATGGTGAAAAAAAGAAAATAAATATTGAGGAGGCTTGGGAAAACAAGCACAATGATGAATTGTTGATAAACCTGTGAATACATCATTCTAGAAAGCAATCTGGAATTATACACAAAAGAAAGTGTGCCTCAGTGACCTAGTTATACCACTGCCATGCCTATACTCCAAAAGAAAAAAGAAATTGGAAATAATCCTGTATTTACCAAAATATCTTTTAATAATTCTTTATTTGATAACAGAAAACCCCAGGAAATTAAAGGGATGCCCATCAATTGAAGAATGATTAAATAAGTTATAGTATATGAATATGATAGAGAATTATTGTGCCATAACAAGTTGAAGATTTCAAAAAGACATGGAGAGACTTCTGAGAACTCATACAGAGTGAAGTGAGCCAAACCAAAAGAACAATTTATATAACAACAGTGCTATAGAGACAAACAGCTTTAAAAGCTTTTACAAACTATGATCAATATGCTGATTATCCATGATTCCAGAAGAATAATGATGAAACATACTATTCATCTCCTTGTAGAGAGGTAGTAAATTTAGAATGCAGTATGAGACATATTTTTTATGTATATAGCCAATGAGGGAATTTCTTTGTTTGACTTTGCATATTTGTTTTTCCTTTTCCTCTTTTTTATTAAAGTGAGAGGTGGAAAAGAACAAGAGTGGATTTTTGTTAATTAAATTTTTATTTTAAATTGAAAGGTGAGAAGGGTGCTACAGATGCGTAATATTTCATGCACTTTCAAATGAGGTCACTATATTGTTCATTTTACTTTAGTTATTTTATTACAAAAGTGCTAAGTGATTGCAATAGACTTGTGATGAAGAGAGCCATCTGCATCTACAGAGAAGACTATAGAGACTGAGTGTGGATCACAACATAGTATTTTCACCTTTATTGTTGTTTGCTTGTTTTTGGTTTTTTTTTTCTTTTTGATCAGTTTTTTCTTGTGCAGCATGATAAATGTAGAAATATGTTTAGAAGAATTGCACATGTTTAATCTGTATTGGATTACCTGATGTCTAGGGAAAAGGGGGGGAGGAGGGAGAAAAATATGGAACACAAGGTTTTGTAAGGGTGAGTGTTGAAAACTATTTTTGCATGTATTTTTTTTAAAAGCTTTTTATTTGCAAAACATATGTATAGGTAATTCTTCAACATTGACACTTACAAAGCTTTCCATTGCAAATTTTTCCCCCTTAGTCCCCACCCCTCCCTTAGATGGCAGGAAGTCTACTACATGTTAATTATGTTAAAATACTTGACAAATCGAATATGTGTATTCATACAAGAAAATTCGGATCTACAAGATCTACAAGAAAAAAAAACCTAAGAAAAGAAACACAATGCAAGCAAACATCAATAGAGGGCATGAAAATGTTATGTTGGTCCACATTTCATATCCCTCTCTCTGGGTGTATATGGCTTTCTTCACTGAACAATTGGAACTGGTTTGAAACATTTCATTGTTGAAGAGAGCCATGTCCATCAGAACTGATCATCATATAGTATTGTTGTTGCTGTGTATAATGATCTCCTGGTTCTGCTCATTTCACTCAGCATTAGTTCATTTTGCATGTATTTTGAAAAATAAAAACCTATTATAAAAAAACAATCTGATCACATCAATAAAACTTGGAAGTGGCAGCTAGATGGCGCAGTGGATAGAGCATTGGCCCTGGGGTTAAGAGCAACTAAGTTCAAATCTAGCCTCAGATACTTAATTAACATTTACCAACTGTGGGACCCTGGACAGGTCACTTAACCCTAATTGCCTCTCAAATAAATAAGTAAAATTTTTTAGGGAAAAAAGGAAACTGGATATGAAAAAAGGGGATTTACTGTGTTACGAACAAAATTTTTATGATATGAGAAAGGTTAGACAAGTTAGAAAATTAGGTAATATTTACAAAAGCCAGATTTTCAGTACTTCTGTATCCCAGGTTCTGTGATTCCGTATAATTTATTAACTCCTTGTTGAGAGTTTATAATTGAATTGGTTTTTAAGTCTTGGAGTTTTGTTTTTTTTGTTTTTTAGGAAAATATATTTTCAGCTTTATAATGCATCTTTATTATTTTAAAAAATATATATGAATCATGAAATTGTAAAACCAATAAAGGAACCTTAGAAATCACTTAGTCCAGATACCAGCAAACTATATCCAAAGGAACAAATGTATTCTCCTCCCACTGAGATAGAAATGGTTTTTACATTTTACATACAATAAAACTTCATAGTAAAATGTAGAAATTCTTAGCTTTTGGCCATACAAAAACAGGTGGCCTTCTTTATATCCTGGATTAGTCTTAACCCCTAATAAAAAATTTCTTACATGTATAGAAAATACCAGTCAACTAAGAATCAGAGCAAATATGGGGTGATTTCCCAACAAATGCCCCCAAATATGAACCATTTACATTGGAATGGGGGGAAAAGAAGGAAAATAAATAAATAAATTTAAAGGTAAATTTATAAATTTAGAGCTATAGGGGAATCTGATCATTCAATTCAGAACCTTCATTTCACACAGAAGAATGATCCATAGTTACTAAGTAATTTATTCAGGGTTACCCAGAGAGTAATTAACACAGTCAAGATTCTGACTTAAAGTAGATAACTACAAATACCACCATAATACTGTCATAAATCTTAACAAAACAACAACTAGCAAATAAATGAAAAATATATTTGCTCCATCACCTTTTCAGTCTAACATTTTTTTAATAATGTAATTATAACCAGTGTTTATGGTATTCTAGTAATCTCCGTTTTTATCATAGATGTTGATAGTATTCTTGCTGTTTGTTTTTTATGGTGAATGTCTTCTTTTTTTTTTAATGCTGCTTTTCTCTAGTAGGTGGACATATGGATTATTTTTTTATTTTTTACTATCATAAAGTAGCTACAAATGTTTATATATAGATAAGATTTTTTTTCTCCCTTTCATGATTTCTTTAGGATAAAGCACTGGTGCTGTAATTGCTGGATCACAAGATAATATTAACTTTGTAACTCATTTTACATTTTCTTATTGTCCTCTAAAAAAATTTACACCAGTTTGTTTCATGGATAGTATTATATGGTGTTTGGTCACCTGCATGTTAAGAGTACCATGACTATTTAATTTTTATCATGTTTTGCTATTTTTCCCAATTTAGTATATACAGGATTTTTCTTTGGCTGTTTTGACTTACATTTCCCTAAATTTTAAGGAATTTGGGTATCTTTTTTATATAGTTATTCCCAGTTTGTATTTCTTCCTTCAAAAATGTATGGTTTTGTCCAAAAATATTTAGTTTTGTCTTTTGACCATTTCTTTCAGAGAGTGCTTAATACTTTTATAGGTCCTTAGTGATTATGGATGTTAGACCTTTCACTAATACATTTGTAGTAAATAATAATCTTTATAAGTTACAAAATTACAAAAAATTATTATTTTAAATGTACTCCATTATTCTGAAAAACCTTTTCTACAATAAAATTGTCCCATCATGAAACAGTTCTGCTGGTGGGAATTGAGAAGTAGTTTCTCTTGGCTACATTTAAGACAAATATAGTATTCCTTTCTCTAATAGCTTTTTAACTGTTTTCTGTTTAGATCACTTAACTCATTATAGTTGAAAGTAGTATTTGGCATATGGTATGACTCTTTAGCATCTCTCTTAACTTTACCAACAGCTTTCACCTTAATAGTAATTCCACATTTCTTGTCTGTTTTAGACTAGAGATTAGCAAACAGTTACTTTTTATGAGCAGGGAAAGGCAGAAATACAACCCAAATATCATTCCATTAATCATTTCTTTTTTTTCCCATATATACCAAAATATTTTTGATTCTCCCTTTTATAGTAAATTTCTTTTTTACCAGTTCAGTTTCATAATTCTTGATATGAGTACCCATCTATCTACCTGTTTTTGTGACTTTTAATGGTTTCTATCCTGAAATTTTCATAAAATTTGAGGTTTGCATTTGCTAAATCATGATTAAGAAATATTTCTGAATTCTTATACATGCAGATATATTGCCTGAGGCTCAGAAAGGCAATATTGCTCTCCCAGAGTCTTATAATGAGCTAATTGATAGATCCAACCCCAGCTTTCCCAGTTCACTGTTCTTTACTATTATGTCACACTGTCCCTCTTATAAAAGCTCCATTAATCTAATATTTAGTATATCTGAGTCAAGTCTAATCTCATTAAGTTTACTTATAGCATATTAGAATCAACCCATAATTACCCATTTGTATTTAGAATGGTGAGAGGAGGGAAGGACTTAATTTTAACTTTTCACTTTTTAAAGACTCTTATGTATACTGAGACTTGTGTTCCTAGAGCCCAGTGTATGTTTGATCCTTTCAGTTGCTTTCATGATTAGTCTATAATTTAAAGAGCCTAAGTAAAATATGGACTTTTAAAAAGTAATTACTAGCCTTATTCTAAGGTTACAACATGGTAAGTATTAGGATGTTACAGCAGGATTGAAAAATCTCTCGTGAGACCTTCCAATTCTTTTTGCTTGCTCCTTATGTAGTACATAATTTTTTAAGTAAAATACTAAAATTTCTTAGCTGGCCTAACTCTTGTTTATGGCTAACTTTATGAATTGTCTCTAGGGTTAATCATGACCAATTATGGAGTTAAATCAGAGAAATAAAAGTCAAATATTGAGGGAACATGATGTATTAGAGGGTATACTTAATGCTGCTATACTAAGAGAAAAAAAGAAGTCTTGGTTTGGGGTTTTGGTTTTGGTGGGGGTTTTGTTTTGTTTTGGGTTTTTTGGTAAATCATATTTGTATGAATTGAAATACAGAAATTTCTACCCATTAATGTTTTAACTCTAAATTTATCATTTTATCATAAAACTGCAATGAGACTGCTCAGATCATCTATTCCAGCCTGGACCCAAAGTCTGCCTCTGTTAATGCTCCTTCAAGCAGTTAACTTAAAATTTTTCCATTTAAGGAACAGCAAATAAAATGTGTCATGCAACCCAAACATAATATTTCCTTCTTGCTTTCTCTACAATTTATCAATCAGTCAATCAATTACGAGCATTTATTTAGTATTTATTCTAGGCACTAGGCTGAGCTCCTGGGATACTAAAAAAGAAAAAAAGGGTCCTACTCTTACAGCTTTACTTTCTCTAAAGAGGAAACTTTATTATTTAGACTTCATAAATGTATTTTAAAACTGAAGCTTTTTATTTTTCCACCCTACCTCCAATAAAGCTGACATAATTATGTTTGAGTGTGACTCACAACTTGTATAATAGCAGCTGTATTCAGCAAACCAATTAAAAAAAAAAAAAAACCAACAACAACCTAACTGATGTTATTTGTGTTCAGGTTTGCATATGCATTTTTATTTATAAGGCTAAAAGGAAAGGAAACAAATAAGCATTTATATAGTATGTACTGTATGCCTGGCACTGTGCTAAGCACTTCACAAATATTATCACATTTAATCCTCACAACAGTCCTATGAGGTAGGTGCTATATTATCACCATTTTACAGTTGAGAAAATTGAGGCAAACTAACATTAATGACTTAATGGGGTCTCATAGCAAGTCAAGTATCTGAGGCAATAATTTTACTGAGATCTTGCTTATTCTCCAGACCCATCACCTTATTCATGGCATCACCAGCTGTCCCAGAGGAGAAGGAAACACCATTGTATAAACTAGTACTCTTGGGTATCCTGAACTGTAAAATTTTGATAAGCAGATGCAAAGGGAGGAAAAAATAGATTGTTACATAGGCTGCCTTAAAGGAAAAGGACTTAAAACACAGAAAGTGTTATTACATTTTTAATATTTTTCTTGTTAGACTCCTGCCAGTCATTCAGGGTAAATTTATATTAATAATGATGATGACTAACATTTATATTGTGCTTTAAGGTTTGCAAAGTATTTTGCATACATTGTTATTTGAGCGTTGCATCAACACTGTTAGGCAGATAATATAGGGTAGTATCCCTATTTTATATATGGAAAAACAGAAGTTTAAGAATTTAATCTTTGCCCCAAACTCTAGCTACCAATCTTATGTTGCAGTGTTAAAATTTCCATCTCTTCAAAGTTACTTCCCCTTTTAATGGCCAGTTGCCCACTAATCACAACAAATTAACATGCTTTACATTCAGTGTAGAATCCTGAGCCATAATGTATTAATTAATTTTGGCCTGTTTTTATTTTATTTCTTTATTTTGCTGGGGCAACTGGGGTTAAGTGACTTGCCCAGGTCACACAGCCTGAAAGTATTAAGTGTCTGAGGTCAAATTTGAACTCATGTCTTCTTTACTTCAGGGCTGGTGCTCTATTACACCAACTAGCTGCCTCTAAATTTAACACAAAAATCAGGCATTTCCATTAGTCAGTAATACATCAGACTCAGAGCATCAAAATATTCAGTGATATATTTTATTCTATTATTAGTATATTATCATATACTATTATATATATAGAATATATAGGCATATATTCTAAGACTTATATTTGAAAATACTATCTATAAGATTTATTGAGTTTGTAAGCAGCTCTTTTTGTGGTGACAAAGAACTGGAAAATGAGTAAATGCCCATCAGTGGGGAATGGCTGAATAAGTTATGGAATATTATTGTTCTATAAAAAATTATGAACAAACTGATTTTAGAAAAGCCTGAAAAGATTTGCATGAACTGATGCTGAGCAAAACAAGCAGAACCAGGAATCCATTGTACACAGTAACATCAAGATTGTACAATGATCAACTATGAAAGATTTGGTTCTTCTCAATGGTTCAGTGATCCAAGGCAATCCCCCCCCCAAAAAAAAACAAAAAAATTATTAAATAAAATGCAGTAGATAATGAGATTAAATCAGGGTAGCTAATTTTTTTTTAATGTACCCATTCCTAAGATATTGTTTCAGAATGGCCTAATAGATACTAGGTAACATTGTAAGGAAAAAATATGTTAATATTTATGAACTAAGAAGATAGAGTTGTTCAAATATTTCATTTTGTACAGTTGCCTGTTTAGCTATAAAAGCTATACATCTGTGTTAGATTTATAAAACATGTTTCATTTTAGTTTTTTTGGTTCTAGCAATAGTATGATTTCATCCTATTTCAATAAGTTTAGCTGATAGTAACTTTTTTCCTCATTGTTTTAAGAATTGAACAAAGTTGTTAATTTGAAAAATTCCTATTGATTTCTAGATTAAACATTTTCTTGCTAAGTGGCATTAATTTTTTTTCTATAAATTTTACTAATACATAGATAGATTTACTTATATGACTTACATATTTTTATTTTAGGAAGAATTTGGCTACAATGCAGATACCCAGAAACTGCTGGCTAAAAATGGAGAAACTCTTCTTGGAGCTATTAATTTTTTTATTGCAAGTGTGAATACTTTGGTGAGCAAAACAATAGAAGACACATTAATGACTGTGAAACAATATGAAAGTGTCAGGTGAGTATGTCTTTTTGTACTAATTTCCATCTTTTGAACAGTCCTCAAAATTGCAGTCCATGAATTTTAAATGGTAAAAGTAATTTTAAGGTAATTTACAAATCAAGTAATAAGTATAGAATAAACACATTACCTTATAGCATAAGTTAAGATGTATATGAGTTTTTGTTTTTTCCTTCCTTATCAAAAACTTAGGTATGAGTGGAAAAGAAAAAAAAAATCCATTATGTAAGATTGTTTTTTTTTATTTGCAAAACATATGTATGGGTAATTCTTCAACATTAACCCTTACATATCTCTCTGTTACAAATTTTTCCCCCCAACTCCCCACCCCTCCCCTAGATGGCAGGATATCCCCTACATGTTAATTATGTTAAAATACTTGACAAATCGAATATATGTATACATATTTCCAAGCTTATTGTTGTGCAAGAAAAATCGTATCTACACAAAAGACATATCAGATAAAGGAAACACAATGTAAGCAAACATCAATCAAGAGTATGAGAATGTTATGTTGTGGTCCACATTTCACATCCCTCTCTCTGGGAGTATATGGCTTTCTTCAGTGAACAATTGGAAGTGGTTTGAAACTTTTCATTGTTGAAGAGAGTCATGTCCAGTAAGATTATTTTTTAAAAAAAACTAAAAGAATTGGGGCAGCTAGGTAGCACAGTGGATAGAGTACCAGCCCTGAAGTCCGGAGGACCTGAGTTCAAATCTGGTCTCAGACAATTAACACTCCCTAGCTGTGTGACCCTGGGCAAGTTACTTAACCTCAATTGCCTCAGCAGAAAGGGGGGGGGGGTGGAAGACTAAAAGAATTCCAGGTTTTAGTCAACAGAAAAGGTTCCTTCTTACCTAAAAGCCTTCTCCTGAATTCTCTGTCAAGTTACTCATATGCAGATCTAATGGTCAGCACAATAGAATTGTCTTACTAGGATTTCTGTTTTCGCCTTTATCTTGTCTAGAGATTCTCTGTTCCTTAGCAGTTTGGATTTTGAAGGTGTCAAATGGAAGTGTTTGCTGCCTACCTTCTAGGAAATTAAATTAAAAGAATTAGATTTAATTATGGTTGCAAGTAATTTTGAACTATTTAAATAAAGAAACAATAAATAGAAATGAATGAAATGGGAAACTGAGGACTTCTCAGAGTAATGATTGTGAGAGATTGGCAGGGTTTTTTGTTGGGGATCCTGTTGCAGGAAGAGAGATAAATTGTGGCTTTTTAGAATATCAAAGGCAGACCAGAACCTCTCTGGTAGTTGATTTGAAAAACGGTCTGGTTGATATCAAGAGGCCTTGAGTGGGCGGGAAGTGCTTTGTTCTGAGATTGACAGGCCTGGGGGTGGGTCTGCCTTTTCTTTCCCTATAAGTGTGTGGGCTCAGGTGAGCAGTGTGTACACTCCTTCCTCTCCTGGCTTCAGGCAGAGAAGAATGATTGTCCCAGGGAATTTCGGGAAATTCAAATAAACCTTCTAATCTTCACTTTGAGAAATCTCTGAGTAATGATTTTGAATCGGGAATCAGATTTTTATCCCACACAGAAATAAATAGAAGTATTCGAGATTTTACTGGTAATGAAACAAGTTGAAGTTGCTGCTTTGTTTATCATTACTAATAATTTTCTTTTGAGATAAACTAAGTAACTTCCAGGAACTTTAAGAAACCCATCTTAGCTAAAGATAAATGTAAAATGCTAAAGGTGATTTTTAGATATTTAAATAATTTGGGGGAGAAAAAAAAGAAAGAAAAATAATTTGGTTAATTATGCTTAATCTTTTAAGCACCATTGCTTCTGTAAAGGGACTATATCTAATTAGTTCCTTAGTGATTTCATGAATTGTAAAGATTTTTTCTTTCTTAAAAAAATGATTACCTATTATTTTCAAAGTATTTGTACTACAAACATCTTCTCTGATATCTGTAGGGAAACAGTAGACATACCAGAGAAAATGTTCTTTAATTTAAAAAAAAAAATGTGAATAGACAAGTTTGGTCTCTTGCTGTTAGTTGCAAAACAGAATGAAACTCCTCAACCTCTCATTGCCCTTTTAGATTTCTTAATTTCCTTAAGACAATTTTTTTTTTCACACTCATACCTAAATGCCATTATTAGGAAGAAAAAAGACCCTTGGGATAAAAGATGAATGTATACATTAAATTCCCTAGTTATCCAGTTCCAAAGTCATTGTTTTCCCCTTCCCTTTCTCCTCTATTTTCCTCTCTTTCCCACTAGGCTTTCCCTTCTAGGCTAAACATTTTCCTTTTCCTCCATTCATTATTTTTTCCAATGCCATCATTTCCTAGAAGTTTCAACTTTGTATCTTGAATAATCTTTGAATCCCTCTCTTTTTAACCCTTTTCATAGGTCCTTTTGACTCAACTTTTTAAAATTTCTCAGCTATCTATTCTTTTTACTCCCAATTCATTTTTTCCCCTAATTTTTGGATTGCATTAGCCATATACTTGATCATTTTGTTTCTGGTCTCTTCTCCTTTCTACAAATTAATAATCTTAATCTACAGATTTTGTATCCCTTCCCTCCTCAGAAGCCTCTGGTAGTTTATTAAGACTTCCAAGGAGCAAGTCCAGATTCCTTGGCCTCTAACCTAGTACTGTCCACTATCCAAGCAAACCTTTACAATTTTCTCTCTCTACTAATCCTTGACATCATTTCTCCATTCTAACCAAACTAAAAGGCTTCCTGTCCCTTTTTCCATTTATCTCACCTATTCTGTGTTCTTTATGTAGAATACCCTTTATAGAATACCATCTAGCTAATTCAAATTCAGGTCAAGTGCTACTATGGAGTCTTCCCTGACTGTTACCCTTTACTCAGTCTTTATCACCTCTGAAGTTTTTATTATCTGTCTGACTCTCTTTGGCATTCAGTTATGCCCTGCTTTGTCACGTTTCATGTGGCTAAGCTGCACTGCATACTCCTTGAGGGCAAGAACTATATACTTTTGTCATACCTGCAGCCATGTCTCATACAGACTGTACAGTCTCAGTGAGTGTTTGCTGCACAAATAAATAGGTACCTGAGGTAAGCCTGACCTTCAGTTATACTTCTCGGATTCTGAGTGGAAATTCTTAATTCCTCTGCAATCTTTCTTTGCAAGCACCTTCATTTGTTTGGCATCACTCTTAGTTTTATCTCTTTCTCCAAATATTGTACCTGCATTATTGGGGAAAGCTCTTACCACTTAATCCTACCCCGGAAAGGGCCCTTTTATACTAAGCACATAATAGGAAGTTTATTGTTAATGAATTGAGGAAATTTTCTTTTTTTCTGTTCCTCTTATTCAGAAACAAAGATATATATACACATGCACATGCTACAAAACAGGAGCTTTGCCTCTTTCTATGCTATTGTGTTTTAGCTTTGACCACAAACTAGGTCATCTTTCTGTCAGCAAATAACCAGGGAGCCTGAACCTTGAGCTAAGTTAAAGAAGGCCTTTAGACTTAAATTATGAGAGATTCTTTGACCCTAGCAAAAGTGTGGTACAGATCTACCTCAATGTTCATAGCATGTAGATTAACTGAAAAATTGTGAATTAAATGGCATCTCACTTGTACTATGCTAAGTGTGGGAGCATGTAGTTAAGTGTGGGAGCATGTAGTCTTTGTAAATAGAGAATTGTAAAATAGAGAAATTCTCCCTTAGGCCATTTGTTTTGTTCTGCTAAATTTTTGTAAATTTGTCCTGTGTTTGCCTCAAGGGAAGTAAGCTTGCCCATATCCTTAACTTGGATGAGCAGTTTTTTTGTCTATGGTACTAGAATCCTAATGACTGGGATGCATGGTATTGAGTTTCTTCATTTAGTTTAGTCTAAGGGCTTTCTGTGGTGTTTTATGAACTAATGCAGGGACTTACCAGCCAAAGCACTTAAGCAGATGATTTCAAGTTGAAACACTGAGGACAGGAGATTCAAAGAGAATTCCCAATTAAAAGTTCCTGTGATGGAGTTTTTGCCTCTGTCAAGGCCAGAAATATGTTGGCTTCTAGGGCAAGGGTCATCTGTTTGATCAGGACAGCAAGTGGCAATTTGGGTTAATGCCCGGGTGGCCTTTTAGTTCTATTATGCATTGTGTAAGATTATTTTCTAGCCCGCTGGTGCTTAGTATATGGCAAGTCTTAATAAGAGCCCATTCAGCACTTTTTATTGCTCCACAGCAACTACCAACAAAGGGACTATTTGTATTAAAGGGTTTTCCTATATGGACACCTGTCCTCTGGAAATTGGCTTGAGAAGCACCAGTTCATTTTAGACAAGTCATCAAATAGCATTAACTTTTCATCCTTTTCTGAATGGACTGGGTTCAAATCGGCAGCCAAGGAATAAAACATTGCTCATCCATTTGCAAACTGAAAGTATGCCTCTTGTTGTTTTTGAAGAACCTGAGAGGATTTCTAGAATTCAGCCAAATTATATGACTCACTGTCCCCCATACATTTGCCTTTGCTGCCCTGCCTCCGTAACTTCCTTCCTCCTGCACACTCTTCCCCCATTATGTATTCAAATCTTGCCTGCCCATCAAAGGCTTTCTCCATTGAGATGTCTTCATCTCCATTATCAGAATATTTCTCTACCTCTTAGCTCTTTGTTGACATCTTTTTTCTATGCGTTATGATTATTTTATATTGTAATTGATTTAATCTTCCCCCAAAACTTCTCCTTACCCAATTATATCTCCCCATCGTAGGCAATTTTATGTTGTGGCATTGAAAAAGTTTCCTTGTTGGTACTGTTTTTAATCTCCAGATAGAATACTTAAACTCTAAGTTCAGCACTATGAATCTATATTTACTGGTATTATTATTCTTCTAGGAAATTCAGAAATTTCTGATAAATTGAAGTAACAGGTACTTCTTCTTTTATCTTGACATTAATTGGTGGTTCTTTGTAGCACAGCTATCTTTTTTTTTTAATTAAAGCTTTTTATTTTCAAAACATATACATGGATAATTTTCAACATTGACCCTTACGTAGTCTTGTATTCCAAATTTTCCTGTCCTTCCCCACCACTCCCTCCCCTGGATGGCAAGTGATCCAATATATGTTATACATGTTAAAATATATGTTAAATCCAATATATGTAAACATATTTATACAGTTATCTTGCTGTACAAGAAAAAACAGATCAAAAAAGAAAGTAAATGAATAAGAAAACAAAATGCAAATAAACAACAACAAAAAGAGTGAGAATGTTATGTTGTGATCCATACTCAGTTCCTGAAATCCTCTCTCTGGTTGTAGACGGCTCTCTTCATCACAAGATCATTGGAACTGGCTTCAATCATCTCATTGTTAGAAAAGTCTAGACCATCAGAATTGATCATTGTATAATATTGCTGTTGCCTGTAGCACAGTTATTTTAAGGCAAATCTTACTTTGAAATTCTATTAATATCAACATCATAAATACTTGTCCTTTTAATCAGTCTGAAAAATTATAGAACCATTCCCAGAATGAAAGGGGAAAGGAGAACCACACATGCAAAGGCAGAATTTTTTCAGAATACTGTCATTTGTATTTGAAGCATTGTGAATTACTAGCAATAACAGATTCGTTTATTTTGAATTGAGTTAATGTATGTTAAGTTATTTGCAAATATTAAATTACTATGTTTTGAACCATACAATAGAAAGCATCATCTGGCTGTAGAATTAGAAAACCACCGCTCATTCTCCACCTCTCTGCCAACCTCATGGATGACATTTGATAAGTCACCGAAACTTCACTGGGACTCATTTTCCCCAGCTACAAAATAAGGTGGTTAGACAAGAGGTTCCTGAAGGTCCTTCTAGCTCTAGATCTATGCTCCTATGGAAGTGCTACCTGTTTTATGATAATGATTCCACATAAGGCCACAATTAGACCAATGTCTAGACATTGTCATAATTACCATTATTCCCCAGCATTTATGTAATTAAAACTTGAGGATATTCAATAAGAGAGTGTTAAGTTGAACACCTCAGAAGTTGCCTTTAGAAGGCATCAATGAGAAATCCACGTAACTTTTAAATACCAAAACTTTCTATATCTTAATCATTTAAGGTGGAAAACTATCCAAGGTATATAGAGCATTCTTTTTACTTTGCAGTATGTTAATTTAGTTTTTGTTTGTGTTTGACTCAGGGTCATTACTATGAATAAAAGTGGTTTTATAACTCTCAAAGGCTACATGTAAACATATGAATATATATTACATATATGTTTATATAGTCTTTAAATTTATTTAATCCTATGCTGCATGGCTCCAAATATCTATATCTTGTGAGACTTTTGTGTGTATTTTTTTTTTGTAAAAAATGTTCCCTTTTTTCCCGTTAATAGCATGGCCACTGACTGTAGAGCCCACATTAGTGTTTTTTTCTACTTAAAGATATTTAGAGTCGTTATCCATGTCATAAATATGTAGTTCATAAAATCTAATATTTAAAACTCCAAATTTGCCAGCTATTAGATTTCAGTCTTCTTCATCATATGTGTAATTGTTAATATAGTTTTTTTAATTGAAGCTATCATAAGTGCAAATCCTTAGTTCACAGAACAAAGACATGAAGATTAAAAAGTTCGCCAATCCAAAGGATTGTTTTTCAGTTGGTAATTCCCCAAAACAAAAAACCTACAATCCCTACCAATGTCAAAGCAGAAATGAAGCCAGAAAGTGAAAGAAAAAAGAGGAAAAAAAACTGTTCAACTCCAGAAGGTAGTAGACAGCAGAAGAATAGATGGGAATTAGAAGCCATATAGCCTGAAAATAGAACCAGTGACCGAGACCTACAAAAACAGCCAGTGTTGGAAGAAGTTGCAGCCCATTAAGTTTTATTCACAGAATTATCTTCAGATAATAATGTTGCTGTAAGGTTTTTGACTTTGGTATGACACTTCCTCAAAATCCAGTAGTATGAATTCTTACAGAGGTGAAGGATTCTTCCTTTATATCCTATTACAATTGTAATGCAAGTGTGATCGAAGAGTAGATGAAAACTGACAAGGTTGATGTGATGCATTGTATTGTTGATCCAGAAATCACAGGGTTTTGAATGCTGCCGACCAGCCAAAGGGCACTTAAAACCATGGAGGACAAGATTTTCTGGAAATGAAAATCTCTTGGGAGAAGGCTGCTTTGATCTTTGATTCAGTAATTAATTGTGCAGAAATGTAGCTATGTTTCACTGCCCTGAAGGTCATGCAGCTGTACATCCTGTCCTTCGCCCCACCTTCATGAGAAGGAGGCAGACAATCAAAATGCAAACTGACACCAGGCACTGTTTTTTCCAAGAAAGCAAGTTCCAGGCTATCTCCCGAGGTCAATACTCATTCATTTTTGTAGCCATTTCCATCTTCATACATAACTGCAGAATGATATAATGACAAGTGTCCTGATGAGGCCCAGAATTCATGAAGATAATAGACATTTGGATTCACTATAATCTTACAAAGCAGGGATAAGTTTCTTGCATGTTTTAGAAAGATTTTTATAAAAGTTTTAATAATCCTTTTTTGCTTACCAGGCTGTCAAAGTCTTGAGAAACATATAAACCTTTGGATAATGCATAATCCCATTTGAAATAAAATTTTGTGTATTCTTGTTGATAGTTAAAATTGTTGGGCAGTCAATTTTGTCCTAGTCAGGTGACAGTTTTGACTTTTCTATGCAAAGTTATCTGTAATATTAGGGAATAGGATTGTTACTGTATTACTATTTTTTCCATACCCACACAACTAGGTTGGAAAGTGGTGGTGACAACTCCTGTTGTTATTGCTACCATTGTTCTGGGAAGTCCCAAGCCCATTAGTTGACATTCCAATGGAATCAGAAGTCTCAAGCTAGCTCTGGTGTTATACAGATCAAAATATCTTCCTCTAACACTTCCTTTCAATTTCTTTCTTTTTTTTTTTTTAATTAGCTGCTTTAATTCAGATGGATTTAGTAAGCATTCATTAATTTCCTACTACATGCTAGGAACTGTGCTGATTGTTGGGAATAAAAAAAAACTAAATCGACCCAATTCCTTCTCCTGCCTTCTTAGAATGTAACTGAGGGAAAACAGTATACAGATCCAAGTAAAGAGTAAATACAGAATCATTTCAGAAAGAGGAAAAATCATGTCAAAAAGATTGAATAAGACCCTTGTATAAGAGGGACCTTGGAGCTGGGTCTTGAAGGGAATTCAGAATTCTAAGAGGAAAAAGTTGGGAGCCTTCTTGGTCTGGGATTGGCATATGAAAAAAATGAGGAAGCCAGTTTGACTGTAACATAGACTGCATGAGGGAGTCTGAAAAAGAATTTTAAATGCCAGCCTAGGAGACACAGAGCTTCCTGAGCAGGAGAGAAACATGGTTAAGCCTTTACACTTAAATGGTTAGTTGTAAAGTATCTTAATGTCATCCTCCCCTCACTTTCTAGTTTAGATACTGCTTGGTGCAGATGACGAGCGTATTGAATCTGGTGAAATGATCCATTGTTTGAATTCTAATTCACACTGCATTTTTTCATTGAGCTGGAATTTATTATCATATTTTGCATAATTATAACTTCAAAAAGTATAAATTCAAATACATGAGGCCATTTGCCATGATTCATTATTTTCACTAACCAGTACCTAGCTGTAACTTGAGTGTATTTTCATGAGAAGTACAAATAATCATGGTCTGAGATTCTGAGACATCAAGATGTACTCTCTCCTAGAGCTAAATATTATCTTAGTCACTGATGATGTCTAGCTGGTAAGGGTCCTGTGAAAGGTCTATAGAAAGTTATAATTTACAGGGATTCCTTAGTTCGCTGAAGGGTAGGATATTTAAGTAGAATGGATTAGAAGGAATATTTTCCCATGAGTATTTATAAAGTTGCAAAAACGTTAGCAAAAACAATCCTATCCCTACTTCAATTGTTGGTATTGGTATTCCCCCTGGTGATGCTTACTACAAGCCATTCGTACCTCATCCTGTGAAACTTTTGTCTGTGTTCTATAAAATCTCCCAAGGAGAAAATTACCTACAAGCATTCCTCTACATCTCTCAGCCTTGCAAGGATACCAGTGGAGCACAAGGATTGGCCATCTCTTATTTTTGCTATGTCATGTCTTTTTCCAATTATACAGCCCTCTGATGTTATCCTTTAGGACACTTCTTAGTTCTTATTATTAATAAATAACAATATATTACGTTGTTCACTTCCCTTGTGCCTCTCCCCAATTTTCCATTGGGTGATGTAAAGCTTTAAATCTTCATAGATCATATTATTTTATGACTAGAGCAAATACTGGTTGGCCTGTGAAGTAGGTCCATAATTGAATAAGAGGAAGAAAAACTAGATTACCTTTGGCAATTGATCTCAGACTCTTCTCTAAAGCAGAACTCTTTGTAACATCAATATTCTTCCAATAATACCTTCATGATTGCACTGATGAATAACATTGTCCTATCCTTACGTCGTAGGAAGATAAATGTGGGAATGAGCTTTTTGTATCTTGTTTTTCTTTTTTAAGTATTTTCAGTTTCTTCATAGGAAGATATGTAAACATCAGATGATCAGCTTTTCAAAGAAGCTTTTTAAGGACATGTAGAATAAATGTATTGAAAAAGGCTGATTTTTTTTTAATTTTATTTTTTTAATTTTATTTGCATAACATATGTGTGGGTAATTCTTCAACAATAACCCTTACATAGCTTTCCGTTACAAATTTTTCCCCCAACTTCCCACCCCTCCCCTAGATGGCAGGATATCCACTACATGTTAATTATGTTAAAATATTGGTAAATCGAATATATGTATACATATTTCCAAACTTGTCATTGTTGTGCAAGAAAAATCTTATCTACACAAAAGATATATCAGATAAATGAAACACAATGTAAGCAAACATCAATCAAGGAGTATGAGAATGTTATGTTGTGGTCCACATTTCACATCCCTCTCTCTGGGTGTATATGGCTTTCTTCAGTGAACAATTGGAGGTGGTTTGAAACATTTCATTGTTGAAGGGAGCCATGTCCATCAGAATTGATCGTCATATAGTACTGTTGTTGCCGTGTATAATGATCTCCTGGTTCTGCTCGTTTCACTCAGCATCAGTTCATGTAAGTCTCTCCAGGCCTCTCTGTAATCATCTTGCTGGTCATTTCTTACAGAACAATAATATTCCATAATATTCATATACCATAATTTATTCAGCCATTCTCCAATTGAAGGGCATCTATTCAATTTCCAGTTTCTAGCCACCACAAAAAGGGCTGCCACAAACATTCTTGCACATGTGGGGCCTTTTCCTAAGGCTGATTTTTTTAATAATTTTTTTGACATCTTCAAGTAGCATGTTATTAAAGGTTTCTCTTTTTTTCCTTTTTTAAGCTGGGGCAATTGGGGTTAAGTAACTTACCCAGGATCACACAGCTAGGAAGTGTTGTGTCTGAGACCAAATTTGAACTCAGGTCCTCCTGAATTCAGGGCTGATGCTCTATCCACTGCACCACCTAGCTGCCCCTTAAAGGTTTATTTTCAAATGTGGTCAAAGCTAATTTGATTTTTTTGTATCTTGGAAAATTTCCTCATGAATATGGCAATAAGCTGAAAATTCTATAATGAATTTACTCTTTCCTCAAAAACAAGTTTTCAAAGGTATCCCCATATATTCATTCAATTGGCAATAAGCTACAAATTCTATAAAAAATTCCTCAAAAGCAAATTTCCAAAGGTATCTCCATATATTCATTCAGTCAGCAATAAACTACAAATCCTATAAGAAATTTCCTCAAAGGCAAATTTCCAAAGGTATCCCCATATATTTATTCAGTTGGCACTCAATGAGGATGCTAGGCACTGCTGCAGAGTATTAGAAATATAAATAAACACAAGCAAAAAATAAAGTCTCTACCTTTAAGAGCTTATATTCCAATAGGAAATGGCAATACATAAAACAAAGCTAAAGAAGAGAAGGGAGAGGAGAAAGGCTCAGCAAGGGGACATGACAGAGGAATCCAGATTACAGCCTGGTTTAAAAAAAAAGAAAAAAAAAATGAACAAATAACTGATAGTAGAGGTCCTTCCCTGAATGGAGATTCTCAGAGGAGCCATCCAGTTAGAGGTGCTTCTGAGGTGTGAATTCTAAGACTTAAGTGTGATCTTCTAGGGTAGTTTTCTGAGATGTGATGGAGGAATCCTGATTGCAGTCTGGTGTAATCTTTAAAATTCCATAATATTAATAACATGACAAATATTGAAGTTCATTCCATATAAGTAGTAGTATTTGTTTCAATCTCAGCTTGGTTGAATTGAAAATACAGAAATATTCATCATAATGTACATAAGCAGAATATTTATAACAAAACTTATTTAGAAATTGTTTGCGGTTTAGCTATTATCCTGAATCAGCTGAGTAAAAACCTTTATTCTGACATTGTCTATTTTGTTCAATTCATGACTGTCCTTTTTTCTATTTATATAAACATCACTTTTTATTCATGCTATTTCTTCCTTTATGATGTTTCCCATATCTCACCTCTCCCTCTCCCCCTTTTTTATCTATTGTCATAGCCTTACTTTATACCTTGGCCATTTTTTTTTTAGATAAGGGGTTCTCGTCTTAATCTACTAAACATTTGAATCAGGTTAGAAAATCTGCTTCCACGGGTTTTCTTGTTTCCACAGAAAAGGATTAACTTAATAGGCAGAATAGAACTATTTTTGATGAGATAACTAGATAGAAATGTCTTTTAAATTGATAACCAAATTACTCATCTATAACAAAAAATAACTATAGATATTGTGTTCAAAATATGAATAATTGAGAAATCAGGTCATAGGCCTCCCTCTGACAACTTATGATCTAAACAATTGACAGCTTCATCATCAGATTCTCTTTTCTGAATTGTCACTCTCTAACAGATGTCATTCTTTTTTTTTGTTAGCAAGCATTTATTTTGTTTTCTTTTTTCTGGTTATGTATGTTTATTAACTTTTAAAATACACATTTCTTGTTTTCTTTAACTTTTTTTTTATTAAAGCTTTTTATTTGCAAAGCATATGCATGGGTAATTTTTCAAAATTGACCCTTGCAAAGCTCTCTAACAGATGTCATTCTTAATTGAGATTCCCAAGAACATTGTTCTCTTCTCTGTTGAGAAGAGTTTCATCAGAATCCCTCACTTCCCCCAGTCTCTTTTATGAATGATAGTTTTTATGTGGCTCAGCTGAACCACTATAATCATTGGCTGCGACTTGCTATAATCCAGTAGTGTACAATAAAAGACAAATGAGGCACCTGCTTCTGTTCTAGAAATTAATTCTCTTAGATGAAAAATTAGGTTTTCAGGAATCAGTCAAGAACAAAGTGCATTCAGAATGGAGGAGATCCTAAAATGGATTACCAAATGTGGAACCATACTATAGAAGAGATGTCTATTCCCTTCTGCCCACTTTATAGCTTAAATCTCTGTACTTCTTTCCCTTAATGGGTTGGCACCTACCTGTGTGTTGTATGCAAAGAAACTATTATCCTTAACACCAACAATAAATTAGTGTCCCATAACTGAATGGCACGTTCATAGCTTCTTAATTGTTTTAAAAACCTAATTGGTTGACTGAACAGTATTCACCTATGACCATAGTCCATATAAGAACCCATAAGATATTGCTTATTCTTGAACAATTTTCAATATGTCCTACATATTGACCTTCATAATAGTAGTTAATTTTTGTATTGTGACCTGTTTACCATCTGTAAAATTAATGTTTTGGAGTTTTAGTACCATTTCAAAGCAGCAAATGATGTCTCTCCATAACAAGATTGAAATAATTGAAATATGATAAGTGATCAATATGTAAAGAGTGGATAAACTTTTATTATCCACAACTTTGTTTAGCACTTCTAATAATATTAGGTGTTTTGTTTTGTTTTGTTTTTTAAATTGGAATATCTAGAATTGCAGCCATCCATTGTGAAATAGAATATTTTTTCAATGTTATTTGTCCCAAAAGGAGTTTGAATTGTTTTTCCAGGAGGGCAAGCGATTTTTTAAAAGTAATCTTTCATCAATGATAAGTTTTATGATAGGAGTTAGGGAGTAAAGCCCATGGTTGTGGAACAGAACAAAGCCAAATAGGGATCATTTGACCCATATAGAGATCAATCTTATGACCTTGACCTTGTCATTATGTTCAGAGGACTGGTTTTCAATTTAAGTGAAATTTGGGATTCTGTATGATCCACAGTCTAAGCAGAAGGGATATTAGGAAAAAACTTTGGTTTTCTGAACTTTTTTGATACAATATTAACTTATATTTAAATAAATAATTATAATCATCCCTTGGCATTCCCTATTTTCACATTTACAGTTTTTGTTATTGGTGGACCATTTATATTCCATGAGAATTTGTGGAGGTTTGTGGCATACAGTGGAAAATTGTAGGTGATGCATGTATATAAAGAAAACTTTTTAAAAATTGTCATAAATCCATACATATTATATAATGTTCATTTATTTTTATCATTTACCACCATAAGTATACGTATAAAAATTTATTACAAACTGTTAAATTTTGTTAAAAGTTTCAGTGCACTAAAGAGCTATGGGTTGTAGACTTTTGAAAACAACCATAATTTGTCTACCATCCAGACTTAGTCATATGATTTTCTTCTGCATTGATCCTTTTATTTTGTGCTTTTTGTAGGAAAAGAAAATCCATAAAGCAATTATTGTAGCTATACCAGTGGCTGCAAAGTCTACATAGTACATGAGATACTATTCTCTCATGTGTAGAAACTGCAACTTCTTTAGGGATGTAGCATGTTGTTTTACTTGTTTTGTGTGTTAAATAAATATAATTAGAAAATTATTAAAAAACAAAAGTTTGGAAGAGCCTAAGGTTTTTCATGTTCTCAGACTTCCTATGCCGCTAAGTGCTATGAATTTTAGAAGACAGGTAGTTACAAAATTAAACCTTATGTGTAAATATGTCGATAGTTCTAGCCTGTCTGATAACCTTGTTTTATTCGTGTGTTAAATTATGATTCTCATTTCTTAATTATGTTTCCTTCCAGGATTGAATATGATGCATACCGGACCGATTTAGAAGAATTGAATCTTGGACCACGTGATGCAAACACTCTGCCAAAGATTGAGCAATCACAGCATCTGTTCCAAGCACATAAAGAAAAATATGATAAAATACGCAATGATGTATCTATCAAATTGAAATTTCTAGAAGAAAATAAGGTAAATTTATACTTTTCTCCCTAAGGTACATTGTAGATATTTTCTACAAACCTTGACTTCAATGTAGTTGACTATGTGAAAGAATTTTTAAAAGAGGCAATAGAAAAAAGAAACTTAAAAAAGCAAAGTAGAATTGTTTTTGGTCTTCTTATCTGTCTTTTCCTATGACAATCACAATAAGGAATTCTGTTTGTAGGCCACTGATGATAAAAAAAAAATTAACGAAGTATACATACATTATAACATCTGCCACCTATTCTGCTCTACCACACTTCTCACATTTAACAACTAGCAGATCAAGAGAATGGTGTCTTTCCTATTTGTAGCCCCCAATGTTCAATTCAGTAGTAAATTGTTTTGAGATTTTAAAATAAGAAAAAGCACATGGAATACTTTAAGTCCTAAATTTTAAAATACATTATAGTTGTAATATAAGTTGTAAGTTGTAATGGAGGACAGGTCAAAGAATGACGCTGAGGGTAGTAAGGAAGCCATGCCATGACTACTCTTGGTTTTACAATAATCTCACAGGAGAATGCTTTTTCAATCATTTAATCAAAAAGAATTTCTTAAACACCATCCATATGTCCAGACTCTGTGTTTGCAATTAAAAAATAAAACAACACCTGGCCCTATGAAGATAACAATGCAGCAAGGGAAACAGTAATATACATGTATACAAAGTAAGGAGAAGGTAATTTGGAAGGGGCGAGATAGCATTACCCCTGTAGTGATCATGAGAGTTCTCTTGGAACAGGTAGAATTTGAGCTGAGTTTTAAAGAAAATTTGGAATTCCCAAAGGAAGGAATGAGGAGGAAAACACAAACTGGAATGTGAGGAAAGTCAGAAAAGCCAATTTGACTAAAATATAACCTAAAACATTTAGGGGTTTCCTTTGTACAGCTTGGTTTGGTTGGTACAGATTTTTATTAAATTGGTTATAGGTTATTAGTTCAGTTATATTTATATTTAGCATGTTACTATTTTGTAGGCATGTGGGCTTGTCTCTATAAAGAAGTTGAAAAGGTAGAAATGAATCTAAGTTGTTAAATTAAAAACTATCTCGTTTTGCTATCTCTGCTCTTCTAGTCCTATGTCATTTAATAGAAAGAGTACAAAAGTTAAGGAAGTTGGGCTTGCCTAATTGCTACTTTTACTACTTTGACATCTTTTTTTCCCCCTGAGACAATTGGGGTTAAGTGACTTGCCCAGAGTCACGAAGCTAGGAAGTGTTGAGTGTCTGAGGCCAGATTTGAACTCAGGTCCTCCTGACTTCAGGGCTGGTGTTCTATCCACTGCAGCACCTAGCTTCCCCTTTCTTTTTTTTTCCCCCATCTTTTTTTTGGTCAAATTTCTTCATAAGAAATATTTAGATTGGTAGAAATAAATGGCTCTCCATAATACCATCCATAGCTACATGTACTTTCTATATAGCCTTCAAGAGTCTTGGTTTAATTTGATTTGAACAATATAAAGCCATACACCAGCCTCCTCAAAAATGTGCGCATAGCATAACTTCCTATTTCTGGCCACATTACTCACATGATTCCTGCTTTGAGGTTTGGGGCTTCTACAGTATTAATGCCAAGGTAAAGAGACTCTTTTGCCCAAACAGCATAAAAACTAACATTTGTGGCTTGGAAGGGAACATGACCTCTGTTCACCCAAACTTGTGAACCAAATAGCATTGTTCTGTCTCAAGAACAACTGCACATAGAACTTTTAAAAGTAAAGAGAGAGGGGGATATGATCTGTGAATATATTTTCATTAACACTTCAGCAGCATTATATCAATTTGGAAAGAGCTATAATTCTTTTAATTTCAGTATTCTTAATTATAGTATGTTTCTTTTAGTCAATTGACATTTATTAATTTTATAGCATCTCCTATTTGCATGGTTCTATTATATGCAGTATGAGGGTTCCAAAGAAGTAGGAGATGTGGATTCTCTTCTCAAGTTTACCACCCAGTTTTATAGAAGGAAATGTTAATGACCAATACAATACATGATATAAATATTAGTGAATAAGTAGTAGAGCTAACAGGAATAGAGGAAAGAGATGTTACTATGAACTAAGCCAATTAAAGGATTCATAGAGCATTGGAACTTAATGGAACCTTAAAGGACGAGTAGAATTTGATTTGTGAGATGCAACAGCATTCAAAACAACAAAAATTAAAACCAGTGTCAGACTAGAATACCAAAGCCTTTCCCAAGAGTGATGAGTAAACCAGCTGTCCAGAATAAGAAGTTTATGTTAAGAGGTAGTAGGATGGGGTTCCTAAAGATCAGTTGAGGCCAAATTAAGGAGAAAAACAAATGCCTCCTCTAGATTTTTTAACTAAAGAGTGAGAAGCCTTTGGCAGTTTTTGAGTTAGGACGATGTGAAAAGAATGGTGTTTTTGAAAGATTAGTGTGGTGATGTACAGAGGAGCTTGGGAGGAGAGACAGAGCCCTAGGAGACTTAGAATAAGTGATAAAAGCCTGAGTAGCAATAGAAATGGAAAGGAAGAAAGACTTGAGAGAGGCTGCAAAGAAAAACTTTGATAGGACTTTGGTGACTGATAAGACTGAGAAGTGAGTAGCAGGCAATGCAGAGAAAACAATCAAAAACAAGCCTGAAGACAGAAAATGATGGGGCCAAGGTCAGTATAGCAGATTGCATAGACTACTGGGCTTGAGTTCCCAAAAGCTGAGTTAAAGCCTTTCCCAGAAGTTCTGAGAACTTCTATTGCCTCATCAGCAAAATAGGAGCAAACTACCTATGTTTGCATGACTATTATGAAAGCCATTTACAAACCTTCAAGCATAACTTAAATTATATAAGTTATAAGTTGTTACTGGTAGAAATCAAGAACTTGGGGCTGTTTTTATGGGAGAATGAGTTTCATTTTAGTCATTTAAAACATGGTATGCAAGAAAGCAGGACGGGTCCATTAGAGAGGAAGTTGAATTTGTAGCTTGAGGCCAGTAGAAAAGGCCCCTTTCTTTTTGAATTTCCAAAGATGTTATCAAACTCTGTTATAATAATTAGTTGTTTCTTTAAGAAAAATTAAAAAGATGTTGGGTTGTTTTTTTTTTCCAAAGAGTACTTTTTAAAATTATGAAGAGGTATAGTTATTCCATGTTGTTTTAAGCAGCCACTATAATTAGAATGAAGACTTGGAGTCATTGCTTAGTTTTTGTTTGTTTGTTTTTATGTAATCAGATTGAGCAACTTTTATTCTTTTTATCTTTTATAACTTTTAGCAAACATGGAGCCTTTTGCTGAAATAAGAATTGATTCTAATCCCTATTTTGTCCCTTGGCAATATGAAGTACATCAACTGTGAGGTTTTCTTGTTTCTTCAAATTATAGCTGTAGTTAGCAATAAAGAGCTCAAAAAAAAAAGAGCAAGATCTGGTACAAAACAGCAATAGTAATCCTCTACTTAGCTAGAGCAGGGACTCTTAATTTGAGGTCCATATATTTGGTTTTTTAATATTTTGATAACTGTCAGTACGATTGTCCTTTGAAATCCTATGAGTTTTATTTTGTTTATTTGGGGAAGGATTAACCAGACTACCAAAGGGGTCTGTTAGGAAAAAAAATGTTAAGAATTTCTGATCTTGAGCTTTTTCTTGTAATTCATTATTATTTTAACCATCTTGATGAATTTTTCTGAATCATATTACCTATTTCTGTCTCCTTAAACCAGGTTTAGAACATAGAGACTTAAAAAGATTTATCATGTCATTGATTTGAATATCATTTCTGCCAGAATGTTCAGCAACTGGTCACCAAACTTTGCTCTCTTCAACTTCCTACCTGCCACACTTAGGTGGGTCATTGGACAGTAGACATGTCCCCCAGTTTGTACTTGATAGCTTGCCAGGACCTTCCAGAGCTTAGATTCTGCTAGTGTGACCTTTGAGAACCCAAGGTCACCAGTATATCATGGAGGCATCAGATCTTAACAAAAAATACCATTTAACCTTTTCTTATTAATTAAAAATTACTTTAGAATATCTCATTCCTTAAAATGCTTAGGGCTTTGTGAAACAATTTGTGTGTGTTGTGACTTAAAAACAATCAAAAGCTAATTCTTTATGGTTAGGATTTCTTTCTTTACCTTCCCAGTTTCTGGTTGGAACATCAGCAACCTTGGTTCAAGAGTGTGCAAAAAGGAGGCATTTTTAATTTTTTTTTAAATAAATAATATAAAATGTTTTGGCCACTTTTAAAATTAATAAAAGAGCATAAATCTTCAGTAAGTTATATATGTATATTTCATTTTTTGTAATAGTCATTTAAAGAAGCAAGATAGGCAAAAGAAAGGAGAAGGTAAAGGGTTTAAAAGGGGAAAGGAAAATAAGGATAAGAAGACAGATATGTGCACAAAGTAAGTAAAAGTTGAAAGGTGTATGTGGAAAGGAGGAAGAGATGAATGACTAATTAGTTTTATGCATATGTGTCACTAATGAAGGGAAAACAGACATGACTGGGTGGGTGGGAATTTTTTTTTGCTTGCCTATGCATATTTATTACAAGGATTTTATTATTTTCACTGGCTAGGAAGCACCTGTGGAGTAGGTTCCCAATAATCCAGAAAGAATTATACATAATTGTATTATTTGCCATCTAGGGGAGGAGGGGGAAAGAAAGGGAGAGAAAAATTGGAACACAAGATTTTTCAAGGATCAGTGTTGAAAAATCATCCTTTCATATGTATTGAAAATAAAAAATTTCAATTAAAAAAATTTTACATATTGCAGATAATTTTGAAAGTGACATGTTCACTTTTATATAATTAAAAGAAAAGACTATATGCTGGAGATTAACAGTTTCAAATACAGCTTTCTATTCTAGTATATTATATATGTGTCTATTTTACTTGCTGTTTGCTCAGTTCACAATAAAAATAAAATGAAATGGGGAAAAAAAAGGAATACACAAAACTATGGAGAAATTGCCTCCACGGTTGTTTAAATATAATGACAATCCTGACCAAAACTGTAATGGGAAAAGACTAATTCATTAATACTAGCTTTTAAAAACATTAAATAAACCATCAAAATTTTATCTTATGTATAAATATTAATAGAATCGGTTATTCTTAAAATGGAATTAAAAATCCCTACCTAAAGTTAAACAAAGGCATTCTTAAACTCTTAAGGGCTGACTTTTGTATGCCTTCCAACTCCTAATCCAGTGTTTTACATACAGCAAGCATTTAGCCTATATTTGTATTGATTGGAATCTTCTTTTCTTCATTTTCATAACTTAAATAAAAATCAAGATCTTTATTAACTAGGAATGTTAAAAGTGCCAGAAGTGACTTGGAGGGAAAATGGCCCTTGAACCATATGTTCCCTAAGCTAGATAAAGGTCTATTTCCTCTCATTCTCATATATGTTTCTGTGCTTTCCCTGTTCTGCCTAGAATAGTGCTGGGCTTCTTTTTGATGTTTTATATTGCAAACTGGTGTTTGGTTTTCAGTCTTTTCTCACTCCCAGTTTTCTCTCTGGCCTTGTTGGCTTTCTGAGTTTCTCTGAGAATTTTTTAACTAGACCATGTCATGCTTCATCAGAGTAACTGGATCTGGGATATAAAACATTAACTTTATCTTCCCAAATCTGTCTCTTGACTAATTGAATATATTCCAGTGTATAACTTAATAACTTATTTCATGTCATTAATCTTTTTTTAAAAAAACAAAGACATGGTAAACTTTAAAATAATTCAGAAATTTCTGTATTTTAAAATGGCTTCCTTGAGCTCCAGAGTAAGTCTTGTGGGCTGTCCTTTGGCCAGCTGCTTTGAAAGGTCACAGCATAATGAAAGAGGAATCCTCTACTGAAAATGCACACAAATAATGACTGTGGAAGGGATTGTTTTCTTAATCTCCCTTGGAAACTAAATGTGTAGTAGCAGATCCTTCTCAGAAATACAGTTGGCATTTGTTCCAGTTATAGCCTACATAATAAGACTATATGTGACTTCTTAAAGGGATACAAGACAGGCTTGATAATTTTGAAATATAGAGCTAAGTTTAAGCTAGCTTTAAGTTAATCATAATGCCTGTTAAATCATTATAATTTTCATGATCCAGAACTGTTTTCTATTCCCATAGCTTTGAGAGAGTTCTGCAATTTAACAGTTTTATTGAGACTCTGCTTTTCATTCTTTAATTTCATCTTATTTTCACTGATAGGAAAAAAATATTTTTTCATTCTTAATATGCTGTCTAAAAATTCACTTTTATGTGTAAGCCCTTAAGTATTAACATAACAAACAAATGTTTAACAACCTATTGGAGGTGATAGGGGATAGACCTTGAATGCGCAACATACTTTTATGTTAAATCTGCATTTTTAACATTTTGTCCATCACTTGAGTTTACACAATTTACTCAGTCACAAGAAATCAAGGTTTGCTTTGCAGTATGTGTTGATTTCAGAAGTGTAAATGCTTTCACTGAGAATTCAACAGTCAACTCAAGCCATTCTGGCCTCAGCACATTTCCTTGCTGTACCATCTTTCTCATAAGAAATATTTTTTCTTCTCTTTTATTTTGGTTACCCATTGCTGAATGTCTGCAGTTTTTGATGATTTTTCTAGGTCTTACAAGATACTGTATTCCAGTAATGGTTTTGTTAGCATACTATATAAAGGAGGCTTAACATATGTTCCTGTCCTCTTCCTATTCTACCTAGAATAGTACTGGTTTCCTCTTGCTATTTCGTATTGCAGTCTTATGTCTGGTTTCATCCTATTCTCACTCCCAGTTGTTGACTTTTTTACCTTTTTAATGTTCTCAGAGAATTTTAAAACTAGAATGGACCTTAGAGATTCTCTGGTCTCACCTTCCCCTTGTTTTAGACATGTGGAAATTGAGCAAAGAAGTGGCTTGTCCAGGGTTAAACAGCTAACTAGTAGCAGAACCCATGTTGTCATTCTCTTAAGTGTTCCTGACAGTCCACTTTGCTACCTCCTTTCTTCTTCATTTTTGTTATTTATGTATATGTGTGTGTATATATATATATATGTATATGTACATGTATATATACGTATATATACACACATATATATTATGTAAATCTTTTCCATATGAAAGTGTGTATTTTTCTTTCTTTTTTTTACATAATACTATTTTTTTCTAATTACATATAGTTTTCAACATTCATTTTTGTAAGATTTTGGGTTCTAAGTTTTCCCTCTCCCTTTCAATATCTTCCCCCTTCCAAGACAGCAAGCAGTCTGACATACATTATACTTGTACTATCATTCCAAACATATTTCTATATCAGTCATGTCATGAAAGAAAAATCAAAACTAAAGGGAAAAACCATGAGAAGGGGGGAAAAAGTGAAAATAGTATGCTTTGATCTGTGCTTAGTATCCATAGTTCTCTCCCTGGATATGGATGGCTATTTTCCATCCCAAGTTTATTGATATTGTCTTAGATCACTAGAAAGAGCGTCTGTCATAGTTGATCATCACACAATCTTGCCATTACTGTGTACAATGTTCTCCTTGTTCTGCTCATTTCAATCAGCATCAATTCATATAAGTTTTTCCAGGCTTTTCTGAAATCATCCTGCTGGTCATTTCTTATAGAACAATAATATTCCATTACATTCATATACCATAACTTATTCAGCCATTCCCCAATTGATGGGAATCTGAGAATGCATATTTTTCTAAGTTTCAGGACTGGTCTATGTCACAGTAACAGACATTGGATGTCCATAAATCAAATTTTCCAATTCATTTAAAAATATGAAAAAAGATACTGCATTAAATACCAAAAAGGAATAGCAAACACAAAAAGAGGATTCTCTAAGAAACTGTGACTCTTAATTTCATATTGCTTTCCTTTTTAAAATATATATTAAACTGGGGGCAGCTAGGTGGCACAGTGGATAAAACACCAGTCCTGAAGTCACGGCGACCTGAGTTCAAATATTACCTCAGACACTTAACACTTTCTAGCTGTGTGACCCTGGGCAAGTCACTTAACCCCAATTGCCTCAGCAAAAAAAAAAAATATATATATATATATATAAACTACATGTTACTTTCAAAACTATCCTCTGTTTTTCCTTCTGAACTACATCTGTTCACTTTTACACATTTTTAGAATGTTTCAATGGCCTTACTATTTTTTGGCCGCCTTCTTGCTAATAATTCCCTTCAGCTCCTCCCCAGTTAACCAAAAGAAAGAGGGAAGAAAACCCCTGTAAGAAATAAGCATCATCAAGGAAAACAAAGGCTTACATTGAGCATGTTCAGTGATGTATGACTGTTTCTGTATCTTGAATCCATTAACTTTCTGTTAGAAGATGAATAAACACACTTCATCATATATTATCAAAAGATATGGTTGATGTTGATTGAAATTTTAGTGTTGGTTTTTTTTTTCAATATGGTCACCTTTGGATAAATTGTTCTCCAGGTTCTTTTCACTTCACCATGTCTGCTCAGGTGACCCAGGATTCTCTGAATTGTCTCCTTTGTCAGTTTAGAAGACATATAATATTCTGTTACATTCCTACCAATATTTGTTCATCAGTTGCCTGGTTGTTTTAGAAGCTATCTAAAATACCCCTAGAGATTCTGTTTCTTCTGGGAGTTTTCCCTTTTACTCTCTTCTTCAGAATCAGAAAATTTGTTTCACTTGCAATTCTTCTCTTCCCACTGTTTTACTCCCTTTTAACCTATTTCTCCTCCCTATCCTTGCTTTTTTTTTTCCAATTGAGTTTGATATATTTCTACACCAAACCCTTTGTGTGTGTGTGTGTTGAACTGTCTTTTGTCTATTTCAGATAAGAATGATGACCACTCTCCCCATTCCCTCTTCTGTGTTTAAATACTCTTTTTATCACACATACCAATTATGAGAAATTGCAAGTTCCACCCTCTCTTTCCTCCTTTGTATACTTGACTATTTGTCTACTTCTGCCCTTCCTTTTCTTTCCCCTTCTTCAAACCTACTAAATTAAACCACCTGCAGGTCCTCTCATTTTTTTTTCTTATTTAACTCCCTTAATGCTCTTTGAAGACATTCAAGTTCTGAAAAGACACTTAGCATTACATTATCCTACTGCTCTTTCTAATTGCTAAAATAAATTTGCTTTTCTAGGTTTTTCTGGATTCTTGTGTTTGCATTTCAAAATTTCTACTCACCACTGTTTTGGGTTTTTTCCCCATCAGAAATATTTGAAACCTCTTTATTCATCTCTCCAGCTTTAGTTCCTTAATTAGGGCTTTGTGCCAGGGCCAGATTCCTTGCCTTGCTGTACTTTTGGGTGGGGTGGTCCTTCCTGGTCCCTACTGCCCAGGTGACCCTTTACCTGAGTTCCTGCTTTGACTTCCACTTTCTGGGTTAGGCTTCCTTCAGTTTTTTCAAGTTCAGAATGCTTGATCCTCTCAGCACAGGGTGTTAGGTACGTCAGAGCCAGGCCCAAGGCCTGGGCTATTCTAATCTGAAAGCTCCTCTTCTGAACATTGATTAATATCATGGCTAACCATCCTGGAACTTTCTCAAGAGTGTTTTCTGCTAGTTTCTTCCAGAAACAGAGCTAGTCTCTGGTCATTCTGGAAACCTTATGCTAGTCTACTTTCCATTTTTCTTTCTTTAAAAATAATAAATAAATATAATTTTCCAATTTTTTGCAAAAACAATTTTTAACATTTGTTTTTTTTTTAATTTTGATTTCCAAATTTTCTCCCTTCCTGCTCCCCCTCATTGAGAAGGCAAGCAATTTAATGAAGGTTATACATATGCATTTATGTAAAACACATTTCCATATTAGTCATTTCACAGTACCAAGGTTTTAGAGGTAAAGATTTTTTTTCCATGTCTTTCGTAGCTGTAGCTACTATTGAAGCAATGGCTACAGCATCTTCACAAGTGTTGCTTCCCTGGAATATGGCTGCAAGAGCTTAGATGAAAAGCAGGGTGGTGGATGGTCTGGGAGGAGCCATTAAAGCTGACAATTCCCTTCTCCAAAGTTTGTTCACCTTCATGATGATTGTAGGACCAAGCTAGAAGTATCTTCCCTCCTTACTGGTACCTTCCATATTGCCCTCAAACATGCTCACAACTCCCTATCCAAAAAAAGCTTCACTAGAACCTAACCTCCCCCCAAGCTATCATCCTGTACCTTTCCTCCTTTCTTAGCCACATTCCTTGAAAACATTGTCTACAAGAACTCAGTATCTCTGCTTTCCTTGTCACTTAATACTTTTGATCCCATCACTTAATTGAAGCTATTCTTTCCAAAGCTGTCAGTGATCTCTTAATAACCAAATCTGATGATCATTTCTCATTCCTAATCCTCCCTGGCCTTGTTCTGCTTTGACACTGTCCAGCACCCTTTTCTAACACTACTCTTTCCTGTTTTGCTGCCTGTCTTTCTGGCTATTGCTTCTGTGTCCTTGGCTGGGTCTTCATTCAGATCACACTTAATAAACTAGATTCTTTTTTTCTTAATATTCTTTCATAGTCATCTCTCTGCAGATGATTCTATATCTATATATCCAGCCTTCTATCTCCTCAAGCTTCAGTTATAGATTGCCAGTTACTGGACATTGCCCAAGGGATGTTCCAAAGACATGTCTGAAACTGCATTCATGATCCTTTCTCTTCTGTACTTCCCCATTTCCTTTTGAAGGTACAGTGTCGCAGATTCATAATATCAACATCCTGAATTCCCTTTTCCTAACCCATATATTATCATTTGCTAAATCTTGCCATTTCTGTCTTCACAATATCTATTACCTCTTTTTCCATCTCTCTATTCACACACTAGCACCTTAAGTCAGGTCCTCATCACTTTTTGCCTAGATTATTGCAGTAGTTTTCTAATTGGACTTCATGCCTCATCAGTGTTCTTACCACTCCAATCCATCCTGCACATTGCTGCAAAAGCCTTAAGTAATTGCCTTAAGCAATCAGAAAACATTAAATGCCTACTATACACTGTGTTAAGCACTGGGAATACAGAAAGAGCCCCCCCCCCAAAAAAAAAAAGTCCCTGCCTCCAAAGAGCTTACAATCTAAGCAAAGATCTGGCAGTGTGACTTCCTATACTCAGTCAGACTCACTGGCTCTCTTTTGTTTCTCAGCAGCCTGTTTTTCCACCCTCATTGACTTTATTCCCACACATACTCTGTGATCCAACCAAACTGTATCCTTCTCTTTGTTCATCTCCTATCTTGGTGCTTTTGCATTGGCCGTCTCCTGTGCCTAGAATGTACTTCTTTCTTATCTCCACCTCTGTTTCTTTAAGGTGCATCTGTCATCTGAACATAGCTTTTCCTGATCCCCCCCATTCTACCCACACTACTTTTTATTTAACATGTAGATAGAATCTCCCAATTAGAATATAAATTCATTGTGCGTAGAGATTGTTTCATTCTTTGTATCTCCAGGCCAGTGCCTGGAACATATGGGTGCTTAATAAAAATGCTTGATTGAGTGATAGTTTAAGAATCTTAGTGGAAATTGTAACAGTGGTTTAATCCACCTGGCACATGCAACCTTCTGTTTTTCCCTTAAGTTTGCTCCTTCAGCAAACATTTCTGAAAGGTAAAGATATGGAGGAAGTACCTTCCAGGTATAGGATGGCTATGAATAGTGCACTGACCCATAATATCAGGCAAGAGAGAAAGCAAGTGTACTTAGTCACCTTAAGTGTTTGCCACAAGTGCTGTAGGTGATTAAGGTAGAATGGATTGTGAGGTCCTATTTGCAATGATATATTGGTTGTGTGAAGCTTCAGAACTTTGTAAAATCTTCTAAAAGAACTATTTTCATTCAAAAGAATTTGATGGGAAGCAGAGCCAAAATGGCAAAGTGAAGCCAGGAAACTGCTTGAGCTCTTTCAGTTTCCCTTGAAAACGACATGGAACCAATCCTCTGAACATAGTCTGAAATGACAGCCAATGAAGAGACGGAATGGAACAATTTTCCAGCTCAAGATAAGTTGGAAGAGCTTCAAGAAAAATCACTCTTATTGGAGTGAAAGGGGTGCTCAGCCCAGCTCAGACAGTGTCTGGGAAAGCCAGTAAGAATGTCTTAACACAGCATACATCAACAACCCAGACACTAGGCCTGGCCTAATAGAATAGTAGCAGAGCAGCCTCCACTCCAGTGCACAAGGCAAATTACCAGCTTAGGAAACTTGGCAACAACAGGTAGAACTAGGTCAAGGTATCCCCAGCTGTGAGCAAAACACCAAATACAAGGGACCCCTGGGCTCAAAAACAGAAGCTCAAAATTGTATAAGAAGCTTGGGTCAGTGCTTCCTGTACCTGAGGAACAGAGCTTGGCATTAAAAGTAAAGAAATGGAGGAATTTGGGAGAGGACG